>CAUYQU010063572.1:0-20607 GCA_963574635.1 Cheracebus regulus | reverse complement strand
CGTTCTCTGTGCTTTCACTGGGAGCTACATTCCTGAGCTGTTGTTAATCGGCCATCTTGGATCTCTCCTTTGTTTCTTAGTTTTCCTTCAGTGGACACCCCTTCCCCACAGAGCTAGGTCTTCCTGGGTTCGGCTGTGCTTGCTGTGAAACTCTCAGTCCTCAGCGCTTCCAATTGCTGTTCTCCTTGTGGGAATGGGACCAGCCGAGCCCGACTAAAAGGGAACCCAGTCCCGTACACTCCGCACTGAGAAGCGCCACACCGGGGCTTCGGCAAAACAGCCACGCCAGCCAAAAGAGTCGCGCTGGCGACCCCTGTGGCTCCTCTGCCAGGAATCTCCCAGTTTGTGGGCAACAAAAATTCGTCTGAAATTGCGGCGTCCACCAGCTCTCTGAGCTTTCACTGGGAGCTACAATCCTGAGCTGCTGCTAAGCGGCCATCTTGGATCTCTCTCCGATGTTTGGTTTTATAGGAACAGAAAAACCATTCTGGATAGGCAAGCAACATGTATAACAAATATAGAAAAAGCCTTTTTAATAGTTTGTCAGTGTTACTGTCTGTTTGTTTTTATTTTTAAGACGGAGTCTCACTCTGTCACCCAGGCTGGAGTGCAGTGCTGTGATCTCGGCTCACTGCAACTTCTGCCACCCGGGCTCAAGTGATTCTCCTGCCTCAGCCTCCTGAGTAGCTGGGAGTACAGGCACCTGCCACTGCACCTGGCTAATTTTTGTATTTTTAGTAGAGACGGGGTTTCACTATCTTGGCCAGGCTGGTCTTGAACTCCTGATCTCGTGATCCATGTGCCTTGGCCTCCCAAAGTGCTAGGATTACAGGCATGAGCCACTGAGCCTGGCCTTTATTTTATTTTATTTTTTTTGAGACAGAGTCTCACTCTGTCACCCAGGCTGGAGTGCAGTGGCATGATCTTGGCTCACTGCAGCCTCCACCTCCTGGGTTCAAGCAATTCTCCTGCCTCAGCCTCCTGAGTAGCTGGGATTACAGGCACCCACCACTAAGTCCAGCTAATTTTTGTATTTTTAGAAGAGACAGGATTTTACCATGTTGGCCAGGCTGGTCTCAAACTTCTGCCCTCAGGTGATCCACCCATTCGGCCTCCCAAAGTGCTGGGATTACAGGTGTAAGCCACTCTACCCGGCCAGGGTTACTATCTCATGTACTCCTCATTGCCTTGAATAGGCTCCAGAATAATACACTTACATAAAAAGAATTGAGTTTGGCCTATTATCCTCAAATGGAGTTAGATTCTAGGACATTATTAAAAAATCTTTTTGGGGAATGAAATGTTAAAAGTTTATACCTGGCCAGGCACGGTGGCTCACACCTGTAATCTCAGCACTTTGGAAAGCTGAGGCAGGCAGATCACAGGTCAAGAGATAAAGACCATCCAGGCCAACATGGTGAAACCCCGTCTCTACTAAAAATACAAAAATTAGCTGGGTATGGTGGTGCGCGCCTATAGTCACAGCTACTTGGGAGGCTGAGGCAGGAGAATCGCTTGAACCTGGGAGGTGGAGGTTGCAGTGAGCTGAGATCGCACCACTGCACTCCAGCCTGGTGACAGGGTGGGAATCTGCCTCAAAAAAAAAAAAAGTTTATATCTCAATGGACACCATAATGATTATGGATATTTTTGAATTTTTATTTTTCTTTTTTAAAAAAATTTCTTTCTTTTTCTTTTTAAGAGATGGGGGTTTCACCATGTTGCCCAGGGTGGTCTCAAACTCCTGACTTCAGGTGATCCACCTATCTCAGCCTCCCAAAGTGCTAGGTTTACAGGCATGAGCCATTGTGCCCAGCCTCAATATTTTTGTAATTAAAAAATTTGTTTTAATTCAGCAAATTTTCTCTTAAGAATTTACCCTGCCAGGCACGATGGCTCACGCTGGTAATCCCAGTACTTTGGGAGGCTGAGGCGTGCGGATCACGAGGTCAGGAGATTGTGACCATCCTGGCCGCATGGTGAAATCCTGTCCCTCCTAAAAATACAAAGAAAGCAGCTGGGTGTCATGGCACACGCCTGTAGTCCCAGCTACTCAGGAGGCTGAGGCAGGAGAATCGCTTGAACTTGGGAGGTGGAGATTGCAGTAAGCCAAGATTGCGCCACTGTACTACAGCCTGGGCGACAGTGCGGGACTCTGTCTCAAAAAAAAAAAAGAGAATTTATCCTAAGGATGTGGCCTAAAGATTAAGCTACAAATGATGATCATCACAGAGCTGTGCGTAACTAGAAGCAACTTGGCCAGGCATGGTGGCTCACACCTGTCATCTCAACACTTTGGGAGGCTGAGGTGGGTAGACTGTTTGAGCCCAGGAGGTAGAGACCAGTCTGGGCATCATGGCAAAATCCCACCTCTACAAAAAATTAGTTGGATGTGGCAGCAAGACTGAGATGGAATGAGTCCCGGTCAAGGCTGCTGTGAGTCATGATTTCGTCACTGCCTTCCTGCCTGAGTAACAGAGTGAGATCCTGTCTCAGAAAAGAAAAGAAACGAAAAGAAAAGAAAAGAAAAGAAAAGATAAGAAAAGAAACAAAGGGGAAGGGAGGGGAAGGAGAAAGGGGAGGGGAAGCGAAAATGACCTAAATGTCTCACACTGTGGGACTGAGGAAATCACAGTACCTAGGCTTGGCACGTGGCTCATGACTGTAAACTCATTACTTTGGGAGGCCGAGGTGAGTGGATCACTTGAATTCATGATTTTGAGACCAGCCTGAGCAAACATGGCAAAAACCTGTCTCTACAAAAAATATAAAAATTAGCCAGGGTGGTGGCACATGCCTTTGGTTACAGCTACTCAGGAGGCTGAGGTGGGAGGATTGCTTAAGCCTGGGAGGTCAATGCTGTAGTGAGCCATGATCATGCCACTGCACTATAGAGTAGGTGACAGAACAAAACTCTGTCTCAAAAAAAAAAAAAAAAAAAAATCACAGTATTTATATACACATGTATGTATTACTTATACTTTAAATACATGGAAAGATGAGACAAGGGAAAGGAGGTAGGCAGAAGAGGTGTATGAAGACTAAACATTTGATTTTCCTTTCTTTGAAAAAAAGATAATTGGTGCCTGAAGTTTAAGCATGACAGTGGCAAGAGGGTGCATTCTTGCCTGTGGTAGCAGAATTACCCACACATAATACTTATATGAACAGGATGTTTTGTCTTTTTTGTTTGTCTTTTTTTTTGAGACAGAGTTTTGCTCTTGTTGCCCAGGCTGGAGTGCAAGGGTGCAATCTCGGCTCACTGCAACCTCCGGCTCCTGGGTTCAAGCAATTCTTCCGCCTTAGCCTCCCAAGTAGCTGGGATTACAGGAATGTGCCACCACGCCTGGCTAATTTTGTATTTGTATAGAGATGAAGTTTCTCCATGTTGGTCAGGCTGGTCTCAAACTTGCGACCTCAGGTGATCTGCCCACCTCGGCCTCCCAAAGGGCTGGGATTACAGGTGTGAGCCACCACACCCCAACTGAACAGGACATTTTGTAGACTCCTCAGGAAGATTACTGTCAGCTACCTTGTTTTCTCTGTCATTCAGATTTTAGAATTTTATTAAGTTTCTTTTATGCGTTTCATTAACATATATAAATAGACTAGAAAACTTCTTCCAAAACACAATTAACAAGGGACAAATTAATGGTTTTAATACACTATACCAGCACATTCTAATCTCAAACTTATTTGTTTTCAAAACGTGTGTATTGCCCATCTTACCTCCTCAGGATTCACATTTCCATGTTGTCTGATGCCCACTATATTATGTACAGTGTGATCCAATGTGTTTTACATATAGCATGTTAAATTGGATAACTTACCACAATCTATCATTTCAAAGTCATCATTTATATTTTTATTATATGTCACAACTTCTCTTGGAATACTTTTCAGCAGAACACTTCTATATACCTACAGGCCAGAGGGGAAAAAAGAACTGCTCAGTCACAGAGGTACAGGTTAAACAAAATCAAAATGAGAAGAGGAAAATATCAAGCCAATTAAAAACTATTTATTTGGGCTGGGCATGGTGGTTCATGCCTGTAATCCCAGCACTTTGGAAGGCCAAGGCGGGCGTATCACGAGGTCAGCCTGACCAACATAGTGAAATCTCATCTCTACTAAAAATACAAAAAATTAACCACGCATGGTAGCAGGTGCCTGTAATCCCAGCTATTTGGGAGGCTGAGGCAGGAGAATCACTTGAACCTGAAAGATGGAGGTTGTAGTGAGCCAAGATTGTGCCACTGCACTCTAGCCTGAGTGACACTTCAAGACTCCATCTCAAACAAACAAACGAACAAACAAAATCAAAAAGCAACTATTTGACTGTATAAGCGATACTCAAGGGTAAAATGTTATTAGCTCAAGTAAGTATAGATTATAACACATACCATAGAAGAGGGGATACTGGAGAAGAGCCTACAACCTAAGATGGGCTTAGTTTATAAAACAGAAGAAGTAGCAACTAAAGACTGATGATCAGGTTTTACTAAATAAAAGCAACTTCAAAGACCTGAATTTGGCCAGTTTAATCCCTGCACTTGGGGAGGCCGAGACAGGCGGATCACTTGAGGCCACGAGTTTGAGATCAGTCTGACCAACATGCTAAAAGCCCATCTCTACCAAAAATACAAAAATTAGCTGGGCATGGTAGCACACACTTGTAATTTCAGCTACTAGGGAGGCTGAGGCAGGAGAATTGCTTGAACCCAGCGGGTGGAGGTTGCATTGAGCTGAGATTGCGCCACTGCACTCCAGCCTAGGCAATAGACCGAGACTTCATCTCAAAAAAACAAAACAAACCAACAAAAAAACAAAAGAAACAAAAGACTTGAATTAATTTCTCCTCGTTTTTAATTCCTTACACAAGAAACAATTGGTCTTTTTTTTTTTTTTTTTTTAAGAGCCAGGGTCTCACTCCATGGCTCAGACTGGAGTGCAGTGGCACAATCATGGCTCATTGCAGCCTTGACCTCCTGGGCTCAAGCAATCTGCCTGCCTTGGCCTCCCAAACTGGTGGGATTACAGGTGTGAGCCACTGCTCTGGCCAAGAGTCATTAGTTCTTAATGAAGCTTGTTTTCCTGCTCCCAGCCCATTCCCATCTCCTTTCAGATGGCCACATGAGAATCTTTTCCCCTCCCTGCCCCTAAACTGTTTCTCACCTCTGAGATAGCTGGAAAGGCATGATTCTTTCCTCCTCATACTATATTATAGGTTACTGGTATTAAAAGGATATATAGGGAGCTGTGGCTTGGCCCATTTCTGACTCATACTAACCTCACCTTGATCTTCAAGGATAATCTAGAGCTTTCTAAGCTCTGTTCCTGAGGGATTTTCTAAAGAGGCCCAGAATATCTTAGTTTATCACAGGATATAACAAATGCCTGTACTTGGTTCTCCAGATGTTTCTATATTGCTTGCTGTAATATATTTTAGGGCTTAAACAAAGCTCTCTTTGAAGGGGATATAACTACTAGTAGTGAGGCCCCATCTCTGTTTTGGTCTGCAATCTAGGCCACTACTTCTGTCTACAATTTTCAGGGCCAAAGAAGAGGCCATTATGCTTCCTAAGAGCAGAGCAACTAGGTTCTTCTTTTTTTTTTTTTTGAGACAGAGTCTTGCACTGTTGGCTGGGCTGGAGTACAGTTGCACAATCTCTGCTCACTGGAACCTTCACCTCCCAGGTTCATGTGATTCTTCTGCCTCAGCCTCCTGAGTAGCTGGGATTACAGGTGCGTACCACTACACCCAGCTAATTTTTTTTATTTTTAGTAGAGATGGGGTTTCACTATGTTGTCCAGACTGATCTCAAACTCCTGACCTCATGATCTACCCGCCTCAACCTCCCAAAGTGCTGGGATTACAGGCGTGAGCCAACCTGCCTGGCCAGCAGCTAGGTTCTTGAATGTTCATTAAAGTAATTTACTTGTGTTCTTCAGGTACAATAATAACAACGATATGACATTAACATTCATTAAATGCTTACTGTGTGCCAGTCCACTCTGCTACTATGACTGAAAGGTTTTACTGAATTTTCACCACGGCCAGAACAATATAATCAGAAATGTTTAATGTCTATTCAAAGATGCAAACATTAGGATGCTTAGCAGATGGCAAAAGCTGTAGTTAAATTAATGAATCCTCAAATCTCACTGGGTTTAAACATCATCAAAAAAATCAGTCTCATATAAGTAAAGAATATTATTATACATATCTTTCATTAAATGAGCAAATGGAATGGCAGAACTTATGAAAAGTATATGCAAGTGTGTGGATGAGTCAGAAACAGTCAGACTTCCTGGCTTCTATTGAAACTGTCTTCAATGAAATTGTCTCTTGAGTTTAATGTTATCCATTAAAGCAGAAAATCTAAAGTATATTAAAACTATAAAAGAATTTTATCTTTTGTATGATTTGTCAGTGGAAAAAGAGAGCAAATCTATTTTTGGACAGTAGGAAAAATAATGTAACTCACATGACTATTAGCTTGGGGCTGATTCCTGTAACTTTTCATAATTTCTTGAAAAGTTCTTTCTTCTTTTGTTACCTAAGGAAAATAAAAACTGTATTTATCAACTGCTTTTTAAAAGAAAAATGGCTCTGAACAAAAACTTCAATTATAAGTTGGCACTGAGAGCAGCCTTGCAGAAAACCATTAACCCCAGACCAGTCCATGACTAAAAACAACTAACATTTATGATTTTTTCTACCTTTAAAGTTCAGGCTTTGTGGCCTGTGGGGACTCACTTAATAGTTTCATTAATCAAAAAGCACTGAAACTGCTATAATGTGACTTTACTAAAATGCATTTCTTTATATAAAAAATGATATAAACAAACTCAGATCTGTTGAATCCCCTGCAGTTTCTAATTTTATTAATTTTAAAGTACTTACTTAAATTAACCACATACTCTAAGGATTGAAAATACTTTACAGTGATTCTCCATAAAACTGAGTAGCTATTATAGGATTAGGTTCTAACATTTCAGGACAGACTATAGGGTTTCTTTTTTTGTTTTTTGAGATGGAGTTTTGCTCTTGTTGCCCAGGCTGGAGTGCAATGGCATGATCTCAGCTCACCACAACCTCCGCCTCCTGGGTTCAAGGGATTCTCCTGCCTCAGCCTCCTGAGTAGCTGGGATTATAGCTGCAGGTCACTACAGCTGGCTAATTTTATATTTTTAGCAGAGACGGGGTTTCTCCATGTTGGTTAGGCTGGTCTTGAACTCCTGACCATGTGATCTGCCCACCCCAGCCTCCCAAAGTGCTGGGATTACAGGCATGAGCCATTGCGCCCGACTGTTTCTAATGCTTAGACAGAAGTCACGGTGGCCAAAAGGAAGAAGATGGATTAATGATCCAAAAAGGAATCCTTCCAGTATCTCTGTGATCATAAACTTCATGTAAGTTACTCTTTTCCCCTGCTTCACTGTCCATTAGTGCTAAACCTTTCTCTATAATGATGAGCTAGAAATGGCAAAGCCTGAACTCTGACTTCTGGAAAACACACATGATTAGTTAGCCTGAACTCTGACAGTCTTCTGGAAAACATGATTTATCTTTTAACTTTTTACAAATAGAACTTTGTATTTGCCACTATTATAAGTCTGAACTTTAAATAGACTCTCGGACTAGTGTTTCATATCCATCAGCTCATTCAACTTTGGCACCTGTTTCACCCCAGTTGCTTTTCCAGAACTACTACCTTCACCATGAAGCTCCATGAGTTTTCCCAATTCAAACTTGGGCTTCTTCAGCATTTTTACTTTTCTAACTAAGGCATCATGGAAAGGATAAATAGATTGGCAAGCCTTTTCTGTGGTTTTTCCTAATGCTGTCTAGAATCAATTTATTGACTCCTTCCTTCAAGTCATTTGTCTGCACCTCTTGGGTCATGATTTCCATCATTTTCCTCTGGATTTGGTGGACCCATTGGCACTGAACACAAGAAGTCTTCTGTATCTGATGTGTTTTTTAGTAAAATCAACACAGAACAGTTGAAGCAAATAACTTTTTTTTACTTCGGTAGTTTTGACATCGACATGAGCTTTGACCATGATATGCCATTTTTTGACCATGGAACACACTTTGTCACAAGTAAGATCCATGTCATGGAAGTTAGGCAGTTTTTGCCCTAAATATCTTTAGTAATCAGGCTGAGTTTTCTAGCTGAGACTTCATGATTTTGCAAATCAGCAAGATTCAATTCAAATACATGACTCTTGAGGCTGTCAGACGCAATTTGGTTCCCTGAGTCCTGGTATCTAGTGTCTTTCCAATATTTCTTCTATTGAACATAGCAGATATTTCTACATTATACCAATATTTCTTAGAAAACAGACCAATCATTTTCTTCTTGGCTCCCTTTTTGCTGCCTTTTGTAAGGTGCTTGTTCTTGTCAACTGCCATAGTTCTACAGTAACAATTATTAAGACCTATTTTTTACAGAGATTTCAAAGAGGCATTGTGGGAGGAGGGTCACAAAGGAGTTTAAGAACATATCCTCTGTCTCAAAAAGCTGAAAAAAATCAACTCTTAACTGTATATATCTGCTAGGACTGCCAGTGTGGCCAGTAAAGTCAAGACAAATGATTGTGTCAGATATATTAGAATTTTAAAAAACAAGCAAGATATGTTATTATATAACTTAAAACACGTTGTAGCAACTAGAAAGTAAAATGCTCTTCTGAGGCAGCACAATAAATCATGAGAAAGCAACATGCAATATAGTATATAAACTTTTTTTATTTTTTTTTGAGACAGGGTCTCGCTCTGTCACCCAGACTGGGGTGCAGTGTCATGATCTCAGGTCACTGTAGCCCTGGCCTCCTAGGTGCAAGAGATCCTCCCATCTCAATTATCTTTGGCAGAAAAACACCTATAAACTGAGCTTAAAAACTAATTTAAGCTACTCAGTAATCTAATAGCCTCCCAAGTAGCTGGGACTATATATGCAAGCCACAACGCCCAGGTAAATTTATATTTTTTGTTGAGATGAGGTTTCACCATGTTGTCCAGGCTGGTCTCAAACTTCTGAGCTCAAGCATTCTGCTCGCCTTGACCTCCCAAAGTGCTGGGATTATAGACGTGAGCCACCATGCCCAGCCTCTTCTTCCAATGTATACATTACCTTTGCCATGATATAAAAGGCACAGAGGAGGAGCTGATCCAAATGCCTGTCTTTCATTAGATCAGGGCAGTGAACTAAAGTGAATTCAAAACACGTCCATATCTTCCTTCGCAATTCATTTGAAACATCCAGTTTTAGACATAGATCACGTAAGCGTACACTTGCCAAATGATAGACCTAAAATGGAAGGTAACATATTGATGCAAAATGCCAAGTAAATCATTTCTCAAAAAAATTTCTTTTTTGAAATGGAGTCTTGCTCTTGTTGCTCAGGCTGGAGTGCAGTGGCACAATCTCAGCTCACTGCAACCTCTGCCTCCCAGGTTCAAGTGATTCTCCTGCCTCAGCCTCCTGAGTAGCTGGGATTACAGGCACGCACCACTATGCCCAGCTAATTTTTTGTATTTTTAGTAGAGACGGGGTTTCACTACATTGGCCAGGCTCCTGACCTCAGGCGATCCACCCGCCTTGGCCCCTCAAAGTGTTGGGATTACAGGCATGAGCCACTGCATCGGGGCCTCAAATTTTTATGTCTTACCATAAAAATTTTATGGCTTCAGGCCAAGATTAAAAAACATACTGTTGACATACTAAACTAAATAACATTTCTGTTCTATAGGACTAGTTCACTGCTATGGCAGGAGGATATAGATTAAAGCAAAACTACTTACTACTTAAGATGCCATCTGTTACTCTATGCTGCCAACTATGGATTTACCTGCATGCATCATGACAATTATGAATGCATAATTTTTCTTCTTTTTTTAAGGTGGATTCTTCCTCTGTCACCCAGGCTGGAGTGCAGTGGCACCATCTTGGCTCACTGCAACCTCTACCTTCTGTGTTCAAGTAATTCTCCTGCCTCAGCCTCTCGAGTAACTGGGCTTATAGGTGCATGCCACCATTCCTGGCTATTTTTGTATTTTTAATAGAGATGGGGTTTCACCATGTTGGCCAGGCTGGTCTTGAACTCTTGATCTCAAGTAATCCACCCACCTCGGCCTCCCAAAGTGCTGGTATTACAGGTGTGAGCCACCGCGCCTGGCTGAATTTTTCAAAGCTCAGAAGTCTGTCTATTCTCTTTAGGTTCAGGTAAAATTCCTAAGAGGCTTAACATGCCAAACAATAAATATCTGACTCCAAAAGAGTCAGAAAGCAAAACCATTTAAAAAATTGCTCCTATATTCTACGCTGTTTTTATGAGCACAATGGGAACAAAACAGGAATCTTAAAATAAGTAAGATACAAAGTTTTTTTTAAGCATGTCAAAGTAAATTCAGTTCAATTCCCTGAGCCCTGAGCCTTTTATATGTATTCTTTATATGAACTGATACTAATGCAAATGGCCCTAAGATCCTGCAAGATTGTTTTGTTATTTAAAGAAGTGAAACCCTGATGTGGTATTCCTAAACAAGACTATTATATTCAAATTCTTCTTATTTTTGAGACAGGGGTCTCATTCTGTAGCCTAAGTTGGTAAGCTGGAGTGCAGTGGCATGATCTCGGCTCACTGCAACCTCTGCCTCCCTGGTTCAAGCAATTCTCCTGCCTCAGCCTCCCGAGTAGCTGGGATTACAGGCACATGCCACCAAACCTGGCTAACTTTTTTTTCTATTTTTAGTAGAGACAGGGTTTCACCATGTTGGCCAGACTGGTCTTGAACTCCTGACCTCAGGCAATCTGCCAGCCTTGGCCTCCCAGAGTGCTGGGATTACAGGTGTGAGCCACTGCACCTGGCCTATAGTTTCAAGCTCTGTTTTTTAAACAGTCCTTAGGCATAGGAAGGGGTGGAAGGACACAGGAGAGAAGCCAGTAAAGGTGAAAAGAGCTCTCTTAAGCATCTTACCTGCTAATCAAAGCAGCCCTGCTTTTATATGTTTTGTTTATACTTCTGGAGACTATTTCATTCAAAGAAGGGGTTTCCCTACAAGATAAAATTCCTTGGAGAATCAGCTGCTCCAAAATCCACAATGTAATGAAAATAAATGAGCTATAATTGAAAGGAACAGAAGACAAAGAATGGTTGTAGAAGCTATAAATATGAGTTGACTTCCAGTGTCTGCCTCCTCTTCAGCATTAACAGAACCCTTGACATTTATATCCAGCTTCCTGTAATAAAGGCTATATTTGCCCCCTTGAAAATTCTGGCTGGGCATGGTGGCTCATACCTGTAATCCCAGCACCTTGGGAGGGTGAGGTGGACTGCTTGAGCCCAGGAGTTTGAAACCAGCCTAAGCAACATAGCAAAACCCCTTTTTAATAAAAAATTTAAAAATTAGCTGGGCACGGTAGCCTGTGCCTATAGTCTCAGCTACTCAGGAAGGCTGATAGGGGAGGATCGCTAGAGCCTGGGAGGTTGAGGCTGCAGTAAGCCATCATCTTGCCACTGCACCCCAGCTTGGGTGACAGAGTAAGATGCTGCCTCCAAAAAGGAAAAAAAAACCCACCAAATTCTAGAAGTGGCTATATGACTACTAAATGGAAAATAAATAGCACTGGTGTATGTAACTTCTAGGACAGGTTCTGAAGGTGAGGAGGCATGCTCTTTTTCTTCCTGCTGGCTAGAATGCAGATATGGTATCTGGAAGGGAAGCAGTTATCATAGACTAAGTTAGAAATCTTATGTTGAGAATGGCCAAAAAAGCCTTGAAGGGACCTAGGTTCTTAATGATAGTGATAACCATAGCAGTCCTACACTACTTACTCAGACTTTATGTGAAAGATAAATTCTTTTCTTATTTAAGCTGCTATTATTTTCAAACAGCTAAACCAAAATCTAAGAAATAAATAGATGATCGCTATGCCCAAGGTCAGAAAACACATTAGAGGTACTGTGAAAGAAACAGGATTTGAATAAAAACATAAAAAATAATCCTCACATTTTATCTCACTATAAAATGATCTAGGCCACGCACGGTGGCTCATGCCTGTAATCCCAGCACTTAGGGAGGCCGAGGCAGGCAGATCATTTGAGGTCAGGAGTTTGAGACCAGCCTGGCCAACACTGGCCAACACTGTCTCTACTAAAAAATATACAAATTAGCTGGGCATGATGGCGCGTGCCTATAATCCCAGCTACTAGGAAGGCTGAGGCAGGAGAATCACTTGAACCCAGGACGGGGAGGTTGTAGTGAGCCAAGATTATGCAATGCACTTCAGCCTTGCCAACTGAGACTCTGTCTCACAAAAAAAAACAACAACAAAAAAACAAACTATCTAATTCAGAGTGTGGGCTGAGACTTTCCATGATAGCAAGTGACAAAAGAATGGAGAAAAACATGATTGAGGAAGCATAAATTATGGAAGATTTATTTAGCACAGAGGAAAAAGGACACATAAAAAATTATTATAAGAACAACTGGCTGGGCATGGTGGCTCACACCTGTAATCCCAGAACTTTGGAAGGCTGAAGTGCGAGGATCACTTGAGCCCAGGAGTTCGAGATGAGCCTGGGAAACATAGCGAGACTCCATGTCTACAAAAAATAAAAAATTAGTTGGGTAGGTGGGGTGGTGCACGCCTGTGGTCCTACTACTCATGAGGCAGGAGGATCTCTTGAGCCTGGGAGGTAGACTGCGGTGAACTATGATCGTGCCTCTGAACTCTAGTCTGGACGATAGAGCAAGACCCTGTCTCAAAAACGCTAAAAGAACAATTAGTAGAGAAATACACTTAAATTTGCCTATAGTCCCAGCTACTCAGAGGGTAAGGAAGGATGATCACTTGAGCCCAGGAGTTTGGGGCTGTAGCATGCAATAACTGTGCTTGTGAATAGCCACTCTACTTCAACATGGGCAACAGAATGGGCTAGCCAACCATCTAGTTGTGGGATGCATTGCAGTCATGTTTGGTTATAAATATCTGATTAATATGTCTATCTTATTAGAAGATGATGATCAAAATATGCTTGTAAGAGATAGGACATATTGAAGTTCTGTCTAAGGTCAACCTTTTAGTCCCTTTTCATTAATATTAAAATAATTTAGGCATTATAATAAGAACTGGTCATATGCTAACTTAAAAGGTAACACACTAAGTTTACTTTTTTTTTATTTTTGGAGATGGGGTCTTACTCTGTTGCTCGGGCTGGAGTGTAGTGGCATCTTCTTAGCTCACTGCAGCCTCGAATTCATGGGTTCATGTGATCCTCCCATTTCAGCTTCCAGAGTAGCTGGACTATAGGTATGTGCCACCATGCCCAGCTAATTTTTTAATTTTTTGGTAAAGATTGGGTCTCGCTATGTTACCCAGGCTGCTTTGGAATTACAAGCCTCAAGAGATCCTCTTGCCTTGGCCTTTGAAAGTACTAAAATTAAACGGATGAGCCACCATGACTGGCCTAGATTTATAATAAAAATTATGGGTCACAGCTGGGCATGGTGGCTCACGCCTGTAATTCCAGCACTTTGGGAGGCCGTGGTGGGTGGATCACCTGAAGTCAGGAGTTTGAGACCAGGCTGGCCAACATGGTGAAACCACATTTCTACTAAAAATACAAAAATTAGCCAGGTGTGGTGGTGCACACCTGTCGTCCCAGCTACTTGGGAGGGTGAGGCAGGTGAATTGTTTGAACCTGGGAGACAGACAGAGGCTGTAATGAGCCAAGATTGTGACACTGCACTCCAGCCTGGGTGACAGAGTAAGACTCTGTCTCAAAAAAAAAAAAAGCAAAAATAAATAATGGGTTGGGTATGGTGACTCACACCAGTAATCCCAGCGCTTTGGGAGGTCAAAGAGGGAGGATCACTTGAGCCCAGGAGGTCGAGGTTACAGTGAGCCATGATCATGCCACTGTACTGTAGTAGCTTGGGTGACAGAGCAAGAACTTGTCTCTAAAAAGAAAAAACAATTTAAAAAAATGTAGCATTCCCACAGTATCCCACTAATCTTTAGAATGAGTCTTTGCTAATTCATCCATGGGATCGAAGATGTATTTGTCCAAAAGTGAACTCTATTCTATAGCAACATAACACAATGGAGTTTCAGTAAATTCCAGAGGCTGGCCAACTACTTAAAGTTATAGAAGAATACAAGCTGGCAAAAACTAAGTTAGATCTGAAAACGAAATCAAATCCTGTGAGCCTGAGTCTAAACATAGCTTACCAAGATCATGATGTTCTCTTGAGAAGTCAAATGTATTTTTTTTTTGAGATGGAGTCTCACTCTGTCGCCAGGCTGGAGGGCAGTGGTGGATCTGGGCTCACGGCAACCTCTGCCTCCCAGGTTCAAGCGATTCTTCTGCCTCAGCCTCCCAAGTAGCTGGGACTACAGGCAGGTGTCACCACACCCAGCTAATTTTTTGTATTTTTAGTAGAGACGGGGTTTCACCATGTTGGCCAGGATGGTCTCGATCTCTTGACCTCATGATCTGCCCACCTCGGCCTCCCAAAGTGCTGGGATTACAGGCGTGAGCCACCACGCCCAGCCCAAATATATTTTTTAAATGGCTAAAGGCACATTACTTGATAGCAAAGCCAGACAAAGAAAGCATAAGAAAAAAATACAGACCACTATATTTTATGAATACTGGTGCAAAAATCCTCAAGTAATTACTAGCAAAACAAATTCAACAGCATATGAAGAGGATATACACCATGACCAAGTAGAATTTATTCTTAGAAGGTAAGGATAATTTAACATAGGGACACATCATATTAACAGAACAAAGGGAAAAAGGCTATATAATCATTTCAATACAGAGAAAGCATTTGACAAAATCTAACAGCCTTTCATAATAAAACTACATAACAAGCTAGGAAGAGAAGGAAACTACCTAAACAAATAAAGGATATACAGTTACCCTTTGGTATATGCAGGAGATTTGTTTCAGGAGCCCCTGCATATACCTGAATCTGTGCATACTCAAGTCCTGCATTTAGCCCTGTGGAACCCCCATATATAAAAAGTTGGCCCTTGGCCAGGCACAGTGGCTCACCCCTGCAATACCAGCACTTTGGGAGGACAAGGAGGGAGGATCACCTAAGGTCAGGAGTTCAAGACCAGCCTGATTAATCTGGTGAAACTCTGTCTCTACTAAAACACAAAAATTAGCCGGGCATGGTGGTCTGCATCTGTAATCCCAGCGACTAGGGAGCCTGAGGCAGAAGACTTGCTTGAACCTGGGAGGGGGAGGTTGCAGTGAGCCGAATTTGTGCCACTGCACTCCAGCCTGGATAGCAGAGCAAGAGTCCATCTCCCCGCAAAAAAAAAAAAAAAAAAAAAAAGTTGGCCCTCTGTATACACAGGTTTCACATTCCTCAAATATTGTATTTTCATGCTGTGTTGGCTTAATAACATCTGTATATAAGTGGATTTGTACAGTGTAAAAACATGTTGTTCAAGGGTCAACTGTATATAAAAAACCCACAGCTAACATCATACTCAAAAACTGAAAACCTGAAAGCTGTTCCTCTAAGATCAGGAGTAAGACAAGGATGTTTGCTTTCACCAATTTTATTCAACATAGAACTGGAAATCCTAGCCAGAGCAATTAGGCAGGAAAAAGAAATCCAAATTGGAAAGAAAGAAGTAAAATTATCTTTGTTCACAGATGATATGATCTTATATATGGAAAACCCAAAAAACCTAAAGAATCCATAAAAACTAATAGAACTAATAAATAAATCAGCAAAGCTGCAAAATAAAAAAATCAATACACCACCACCACCACTTGTGTTCCTTTATATTAATGAACAATCTAAAAAATGAAATTAAGAAAACAAGTCCACTTACAACAGCATCAAAAATAATATAATACTTAGGAATAATCTTAAGCAAGGACTTGTCTTGCAAAAGACATACACTGAAAACTACAAAATGTTGCCGAAATAAATTAAAGAAGATACAAATGAATGAAAAGACATCTTATGGTCATGGACTGGAAGACTTAATATTCTTAAGATGTCAACCCTAGCCAATGCAATCTCTATATTCAATGCAATCTCTATCAAAATTCCAACAATGTTTTTGCAGAAAGAGAAAAATCCATCCTAAAATTCATATGGACTGTCAAGAAATCCTGAATAGCCAAAATAATCTTAAGAAAGAAAAACAAAGTTGGAGGTCTCACACCTCCTGATTTTAAAACTTATGACACAAAGCTATGGTTATCAAACAGTGTGGTACTGAATACAGACACACATATAGATCAATGAATAGAATACAGAGCCCAGAATTAAACCCCCATATCTATGATCAAGTGACTTTTCAACAAGGATTCTAAGCTCATTCAATGAGAAAGGACAGTCTTTTCAACAAATGGTGCTGGGGAAAACGGATATTCATGTGCAAAAGAATGACTTTAGACCCTTATCTAACACCAGATTCAAAAATTAAAATGGGCTGGCCATGGTGGCTCATGGCAGTAATCCCAACACTTTTGGAGGCTGAGACGGGCAGATCGCTTAAACTCATGAGTTCCAGACCAGCCTGGGCAACACAATGAAACCTGTCTCTACAAAAAAATGCAAAAATAGGCTGGACATGGTGGCTCACACCTGTAATCCCAACACTTTGGGAGGCCAAGGCGGGTGTATCACCTGAGGTCAGTAGTTTGAAACCAGCCTGACCAGTATGGTGAAACCCCATCTCTACTAAAAATACAAAAATTAGCCAGGCATGGTGGCATTAGCCTGCAGTCCTAGCGACTTGGGAGGCTGGGACAGGAGAATTGCTTGAACCGGGGAGGTGGAGGTTGCAGTCAGCTGAGATCACACCACTGCACTCCAGTCTGGGCGACAGAGTGAGACTCCATCTTAAAAAAAAAAAAACCCCAAAAAACAAAACAGAACAAAAAACTAGCCGGGCATGGTGGCACGTGCCTGTAGTCCTAGCTACTTGGGGGGTTGAGGTGAGAGGATCATTTGAACACAGGAGGTGGAGGCTGCAGTGAGCTGCGATTGTGCCACTGCACTCTAGCCTGGGTAACAAAGTGAGACACTGTCTCAAAAAAAATAGCTATAATAGGCCAGGCACGGTGGTTCACACCTGTAATCCCAGCACTTTGGGAGGCCGAGGTGGTTGGATCACTAAGTCAGGAGTTCAAGAAGAGCCTGGCCAAGATGGCGAAACCTCATCTCTACTAAAACTACAAAAATTAGCTGGGCGCAGTGGCAGGTGCCTGTCATCCCAGCTACTCAGGAGGCTGAGGCAGGAGAATCACCTGCACCTGGGCAGCAGAGGTTGCACTGAGCCAAGATCGTGGCATTGCATTCCAGCCTAGGTGACAGAGTGAGACTCCATCTCAGAAAATAAATAAATAAATAAAAAATAGATACAATAAATGTAAGAGCTAAAAACTATAAAATTCTTAGATGAAAACATAGGGGAAAAGCTTCATAATACTGGATTTGGCAATGATTTCTTGTATATGACACCAAAAGCACAGACAAAAAATAAAAAGAATAGATAAATTGACTTTATTAAAATTAAAAACTTTCATGTGTCAAGAACACTATCAACAGAATGAAAAGACAACCCATATAATGGGAGAAAATATTTGTAAATAGTATATTTTATAGGGGATTAATATCTAGAATACATAAAAAACTCCTACAATTCAACAACAACAAAACCCAAAAAAACATAATTAAAAAATGAGCAAAAGGCTTGAACAGACATTTCTACAATGAAGATATATAGATGGGCAAAAGCACATGAAAAGATACTCAACATCACTAATCATTAGGGAGATGAAAATTGAAACCATAATAAGATGTCCCTTTACACTCACTGGATGGCCATTATCAAAAAAACAAACTGTGGAAAATGGTATGATGGTTCCTCAGAAAATTAAATACTGAATTACTCTCCCATTTCTGGGAATACACCCAAAGGAACTGAAAGCAGAGACTTGAATAGATATTTGTTGCTATTTTTTTTTCTTAAGGCAGGGCCTTGTTCTGTTGCCTAGGCTGGAGTGCAGTGGCGTGATCTCAACTCACTGTCGCCTCAACTTCCTGGGCTCAAGTGATCCTCCTACTTCAGCCTCCAAAGTAGCCAGGACTATAGGCATATGCCACCACACCTGGCTAATTTTTTTTTAAAAATATTTTAAATTTTTTGTAGAGATAGGGTCTCACTGTGTTGCCCAGGGTGGTCTCAAACTCCTGGGTTCAAGTGATCTTCCTGCCTCAGCCTCATAAAGTACTGGGATTACAGGTGTGAGCTACTGCACCTGGTCTGAACAGACACCTGTACACAAACGTTCACAGTAGCATTATTCACAATAGTCAAAAGGTAGAAACAACCCAAATGCCCATCAACAGATGAATGAATAAACAAAATGTGGTATTTAAAAGAAAAATATATTCATACAATGGACTATTTTTTTCTTTTGTTCTCTTTTTTCTCTTCTTTATACAATGGAATATTATTCAGCCTTGAAAAGAAAGGAAATTCTGGCACAAACTGTAATATGGATGCACCTACATGACATTATGCTAAGCCAGTCACGAAAAGAACAAGTATCATATGATTTCACTCATGTGAGAAACCTAGAGTAGTCAAATTCACAGAAACAGAAAGTAGAATAGTAGTTGCCAGAAGCTAGGGGAAGCGAGAAATGGGTACAGAGTTTCAGAATGGGAAGACAGAAAAGTTCTGGAGATGGATGGTAGTAATACTGAATAGCTGCACAACAATGTGAATGTATTTAATACAATTGAACTATACACTTAAAAATGGTTAAAATGATAAAATTTGTTATGTATATTAAAAAAAGAGACCAAAGTCTGTCTCTGTTACTCAATCTTTCTTCCACTGATTAAATGAACTCTTTTTAAATGCTATAAAAACACATACCTTTCTGTAAAATAGTGCTAAGGACCCAGTTCTCTTTGGTTTGCTTATTCTAGTTGGATGTACCTCTTGTGCTTTAGTCAGATTGGTCTGTTTTGGAGAAGCACCAATTAATGAATGAGCAGTAAGCGATACAGGACTCTTGACTTTGGAATCTTGATTTATATTCATGGAAATAGGTATCAGCGTGATCTCTCCAGCATCATTTGCAACACCTGAATGTATAAGCATTATTAGAAATAATCTGCATATGTTCTTGGAAAATTATCAACTACATATAGTTTGTCAATTATACATACATACATTTGTGTGTATTAAAAGGCTACAAAATAGTAATTCTAGGTTATGACTGAATTCTTTTTTTTTTCCCACCCAAGGTGAAGTGCAGTGGCGCCATCTCAGCTCACTGCAGCCTTGACCTCCTGGGCTCAAGTGATCCTCCCACCTCAAGTCCCTCAAATAGCTGGGACTACAGGTGCAAGCCATCATGCCTGGCTATTTTTTTTGTATATATTTTTTAAGAGACGGAGTTTTGCCATGTTACCCAGGGTGGTCTTGAACTCCTGAGCTCAAGCAATATGCCTGCCTCGATCTCTCAAAGTGCTAGGATTACAGGCATAAGCCACTGCACCCAGCATTTTTTTTTTTTGAGATGGAGCCTTGCTCTGTCACCCAGGTAGGAGTGCAGTGGTATGATCTCGGCTCACAGCAACCTCCGCCTCTCAGGTTCGAGCGATTCTTCTGCCTCAGCCTCCCAAGTAGCTGGGACTACAGTCAGGTGCCACCACACTCAGCTAAATTTTTTTGTATTTTTAGTAGAGACAGGGTTTCACCACGCTGGCCAGGCCGGTTTCAAACTCCTGACCTCATGTGATCTGCCCAGCTTCCCAAAGTGCTGGGATTATAGGTTTGAGCCGCTATGCCCGGCCCCCAACCCTGCCCCGTTTTTTTTTTTGAGACAAGGTCTTACTCTGTTGTCCTGACTGGAGTGCAGTGGCATGATCATGGCTCACTGCAGCCTCAAATTCCTGGGCTTAAGTGATTCTCCTGCCTCAGCCTCCTGAGTAGCTGGGACCACAGACACACATCACCATGCCCAGCTAATTTAATTTTTTGTAGAGATAGGATATTACTATGTTGCCCAGTCTGGGTCTCAAACTCCTGGGCTAAAGTGATCCTCTTGCCTCAGTCTCTAAAAGTGCTGGGATTACAGGTGTAAGCTACCATGCCCTGCACAAATCCTTATTTTCTATTTCTTCCCTGAAACAAGAATATTCTGTTTTGTTTTCATACTTTAAATTTACTGAAAAGAAGCAAATTTTGTTCTTTATTTTGTATGTGCCTGTGATGTGTTTATAGTTTAAATTTATTGAAAAAAAGCATTAAAATTTTTTTTTAGGCACTTTAGATGTTAGTCAAAAAACAGAATTTTTGCTCAAACATACACAATGGAAAGCTCAGATAAGAAAATAAAAAGTTGCTTAGGAGTTCGAGACCTGGGCAACATGGTGAAACTCCATCTCTACCACAAATACAAAAATTAGCTGGGAGTGGTGGCACTTGCCTGTGATCTCAGTTACTCAGGAGGCTGAGGTGGGAGGATCACCTGAGCTTGGGAGCAGAGGTTGCAGTGAGCTGAGATCATGCTGCTGCACTCCAGCCTGGG
>CAUYQU010063571.1:0-42864 GCA_963574635.1 Cheracebus regulus | reverse complement strand
TGGCTCCTTCTCCGGGAATCTCCCAGTCTGTGGGCATCAAAAATTCGTCTGCAATTGCGGCATCCACTCACTCTCTGCGCTTTCACTGGGAGCTACAATCCTGAGCTGCTGCTACGCGGCCATCTTGGATCTCTCTCCCCATATCATTGTTTAAGGGATAATCTTATGCTCATTTTAACTGGGGCTCATGAAACAATTTTCTAAAAGAAAAACTTGGTTTCATAAGAAAATATTAGTCTCATGATGACAAAAGTATCAATCATATAAATTTTCAGGATAAATGAAACATTACTTTTGAGGGCAAATATGCATTACATTAGACTCATAGTGCTCCCTGTTAAAAGTCCTGCTTCAGTTACAATGGTGGTGTTGCATAGTTACTGTTTGTTATGGGCTGAATGTTGGTGTCCCCAACCAAATTCACTATTGAAATCCTAACTCTTAAGGCGATGGTGTCAGGAGTTGAGGACTTTGGGAGGTGATTAGGTCATGAGAGCGGACCCCTCACGAATGTGGATAGTGCCCTTATAAACAGATCCGAGAGTTAGCCATCCTCTTTCCACCATGTGAGGTCACGGCAAAGACCACTGTCCCTGAGCCAGTACAGTGGCCCTCACCACACCATGAACTTGCTGCTGTCTCGCTCTTGGACTTCCCAGCCTCCAGAACTGTGAAAAATAAATTTATCTTGTTTGTAAGGCACCCAGCTTGTGGCGTTTTGTTACAAAAGCCCAACTGAGCTGAGACAGTGTTTTAAATGGTATGCCTAAGCACGGTCAGCCTCTGATTAGATTATAATTACTTCTTTTAAATAGCAAGCTATCTACTCAATTTGCAAAGAGGCTCTTCATTTATCACCAAGTGATTTAGAAACAACAAGGCCCAGCAAACTTTTTTTCTGTAAATTACCAGATAGTAAATATTTTAGGCTTTGGAAACAGTCTCTCACGACCAGCCAGCTCTGCTGTTACAGTGCTGCAAAAGCAACTGTAAACAATACATCAACAAACAGCATGGCAATAAAACTTTATTTACAAGAAAAAAAAAGGCGTGGGACAGATTTTTCCAGCAGTCTGTAGTTTGCCAATCCTGATTTAGGGAAGGTAGTAGGTGCACTTCCCCTAAGGCTCCACTAATCACAAACTCAAAATTAGTGATGAACTACACAAAACATGAAGTCTATTAATTGTTTAATGTGTTTTGGTTTAATTTTTATTTTTAAACATAAACTGAGCTTTATTCAGGGCAAAAGTAATCAGAAGCAATGAATACTGATGCAAATCCAGGCAACATTTTTAATGGCTTGGACCCCTCCATTCAGATGTACTGAAGTCCATTGTCTTAGTCCTTTCTCACACTACTATAAGGAACTACCTGAGACTGGGCAATTTATAAAGAAGAGGTTTAATTGGCTCATGGTTCCACAGAGTATACAGGAAGCATTACTGGGGAGGCCTCAGGATATTTACAATCATGGCAGAAGGTGATGGGGTTGCAGGCATGTCTTACATGGTAGGAACAGGAGGAAGAGGGCAAAGGGGAAGGTAGTATGTACTTTTAAACAACTGGGTCGTGTGAAATCTCACTTACTGTCATGAGAACAGCAAGGGAAAAATCCACCCCCATCATCCAATTACCTCTCACCAAGCCTGTCCTCCAACACTGTTGACATGAGATTTGGGCAGGGACACATATTCAAACCATATAATTAGCCCCCACACAGAGTTCTCACTGGGGCACTGCCTAATGGAGTTGTGAAAAGAGGGCCACTATCCACACACCAGAATGGTGAATCCACTGACAGCTGCACTGTGTACCTAGAAAAGCCACAGGCACTCAACACTCGCCCATGGAAGCAGCTGAGGGGGCTGTACCCCACAGAGCCATAGGAGCAGAGCTCCCCAGGGCCCTGGGAGCCCACCCCTTGTATCAGTGTGGCTTGGATATGACACAGGGATTCAAAGGAGATTATTTTGGAGCTTTAAGATTTAAGGACTTCCCTGCTGAGTTGCCAACTTGCATGCAGCCTGTAGCTCTTTTGTTTAGGCTGATTTCTCCCTTTGAAACAGGCTTATTTACCCAACACCTGTACCCCCATTGTATCCTGGAAGTAACTAACTTGGTCATTTTACAGGCTCATAGGTAGAAAGGACTCGCATTGTCTCAGATGAGACTCTGGACTGTGGACTTTTGAGTAAATGCTGAAATGAGTTAAGACTTGGGGGACTGTTGAGAAGGGATGATTGTATTTTGCAATGTGAGAAAGACATGAGAGTTGGGAAGGGCTAGGGGAAGAATGATATGGTTTGGATTTGTGTCTCTGTCCAAAATCTCATGTTGAATTGTAATTCCCAGTGTTAGAGGAGGGGCTTGTTGGGAGGTGACTGGATCACGGAGGCAATTTCCCCCTTGCTGTTCTAGTGATTATCAATGAGTTCTCGTGAGACTTGGTTGCTTAAGTGTGTGGTACCTTCCTCTTTGCCCTCTTCTTCCTGTGCCTGTCATGTAAGATGTTCCTGCTTGCCCTCTGCACTCTGCCATGATTGACTATAAGTTTCCTGAGGCTTCCCAGCCCTGCGTCCTGTACAGCCTGCATAACTGTGAGCCAATTAAACTCTTTTCTTTATAAGTTACCCTGTCTCAGGTAGTTCTTTATAGCAATGTGAGAATGGACTAATATACTGTCTAATATGTCTTTATTATTTAACAAATATTTGGGCCCTTCCATTGAGCTGGGTCCTGGACTAGGCAGTGGCTAGGGAGAAATAAATCAAACTAACCTCTCACAGAGTTCCTGTTCATGGGGTCTGACAGCTTTTAGTGTGTTGTCCATTACATCCTCAGTGCTGTGCTCAGACCTGGCACCTAGTAGGTGTTCAAAAAAATCTTTGTTGACTGAGAGAACTGCCATATCCTATTTGACCAATATAAAGTGAGCCCTTATCTTCCCCTCAAACTTAAGTTTCTCCTTCTGCCTTCATCACTTCTATTTATAACTCTCTGTTCTCTAAGATTTAAAACCCCAAAGTCATCTTTTGTGAAAGCTCACAGATCCATCCCTTCACTCCATCCTACACGTTAAAATAACTGTAATCTTCCTGCAACTCAGCTCTGATTCTGTCAATCCTCATTCATAACACCTGGGGAGTTGTCCTTTACCTTCAAAAACAAAGACCATGCTGGTTCTCAACGTGGAGACACCTGAAGGACCCAGATTTACCCACCTCTCTGCTTTTTCTGCCTTTCCCCAGCGACCTCTCAGTAGATACCTGTCTTATGTGCCTCCTCCCTGAGAGACATTCACTCTCACACACTCCCCATGCACCCTCAACTCACATGCAGATACGCTCTCTCACACACACTCCTCATACACCCTCACCCACATGCACACTCACCCACACACTCCCCATACACCTTCAACCCACAGGCACCCTCACCCCACATGCACACACACACACTCCCCATACACCCTCACCCTACATGCACACTCACACTCCACATGCACTCTCAACTCACATGTACGTACACTCTCACACTCCCCATACACCTCACCCACATGCACATACACTCTCACACACTCCCCATACACTGTCACCTTACACACACACACATACACTCCCCATACACCCTCACCCCACATGCACATACTGTCACACACGCACTCCCCATACACTCTCACCTCACACACTCACACACACTCCCCATACACCCTCACCTTACACACACACACTCCCCATGCACCCTTACCACACACACACACTCCCCATACACCCTCACCACACACACACACACACACACACACACACACTCCCCTTAAACCCATACCCCACATGCACATACACTCTCAAACACATATTCCCCATGCACCCTCACCCACATGCACAATCACACTTCCCATGCACCCTCAACCCACATGCACACTCACTCACCATGCACTCTCACCCCATGTGCACACTCACACTCCACATGCACTGTCAACTGCATGCACACACTACCCATACTCCCTTACCCTGCATGCACTCATACACAGTCCCTATACACCCTCACCCCCACGCATACTCACACACTCCCTATACCCTCACCCTCCACTCACACACTCACCATGCCTTCATGCCACACACATACACACACTCCCCATACACACTCACATGCACACTCACATTCCCCATATACCCTCACCTCCCACCACACACACACACACTCCCTGTATTAGTCTGTTTTCGTGCTGCTGGTAAAGACATATCTGAGTCTGGGAAGAAAAAGAGGTTTAATTACACTTACAGCTCCACATGGCTGGGGAGGCCTCAGAATCATGGCAGGAGGTGAAAGGCACTTCTTACATGGCAGCAGAAAGAGAATATGAGGAAGAAGCAAAAGCAGAAACCCCTGATAAACCCATCAGATCTCATAGGGCTTATTCACTATCACAAGAATAGCATGGGAAAGACTGGCCCCCATGATTCGGGTCCCTCCTACTGGGTCCCTCCCACAACACATGGGAATTCTGGGAGACACAATTCAAGTTGAGATTTGGGTGGGGACACAGCCAAACCATATCACTCCCCAAACACCCTCATCCCACATGCACACTCACACACACTCCCCATATGCCCTCACCGTCACCTTCCATAGTCTCAACATTCATGCCCACCCCATGCTCTCAGGTAAACACACTCTTACACAGTCTTTCACACACACTCAAAGCCAGCCATACTTCCCTGAACAACTTGTCCTTTTCACATATCTGTATATTTTCTAAATGATATTTTGCTTGTGGCATTTTGCCCTTGCAGAATACTTTCATCTCCATTTAAAAGCACCATTACAATCAATTTAAAGTGCACTTCCTCCGTGGAGAATGAGGGCTCGGAGAATGCCTGTGGTTTGCTGCTCCTTTGGCCCTGAGCACGTGCACTGGAGCAGGTCGGAATCTGAACATTACTCATCTTTGGTGCAGAAAGGTGACTTTGTTTTTCTCTCTAAGCTCCTGATTGTTCCAGAGCTTCCATGTGCTTGGACTGACACTTTTCTCCCACCCCTTCAGAACCAAATGACATTCCAGTTAGAGTTGACTTGTATAGATAGGTCTGCTTTTTGACTGTGTCACAAGAAGGAAACCCCTCACATTGTTCAGATTTCTTCCTGTCCCTTCCCTCCTCCTTAAGCAGGATCTGATGCAGCAGCAGGAAACAGGGCTTGGGTCTTACAGGCCTGTGCAGGGTCCTCCAGCCTCAGTTCGGCTGCTTGGGGTGCTCAAGGACAAGGTTTTTCCAAGGCTCAGTGACCAGCTTTGCACTTTCTCTGACTTCCAGTCCCAAGATCTTTTTCCAAGCCCCCAACACTCTGGGCCCTTCTTCAGGGACCCTGTGGAAACAACTGGAATTCCTGCCTGTGGGTTGCAGTGGAAAAGAAGTAGGGGTGTTCCTGAGCCCTGTTTCACCTGCTGCCTTTCTCCTCAAATGTGTTGGTACTGGTGACCTGGGAGGAAGGGTCTTCCCAAAATCTCGAGCAGAGAGCAGCCAAGTATTACCCTATTCTCACACTGCTATAAAGAAATAGCCGAAACTGGGTAATTTATAAAGAAAAGAGGCTTAATTGGCTCATGGCGTGGCAGGATGTACACGAAGCGTGGCTGGGAGGTCTCAGGAAACTTACACTCATGGTGGAAGGTGAAGTGGAAGCAGGCACGGCTTACATGGCAGGAGCTGGAGGAAGAGGGAGTGAAGGGGGAGGTGCCACACATGTTTAAACAACCAGATACTGTGAGAACTCACTCACTATTACTATAACAGAAAGGGGATTACTGTTGAATTTCAGCTAAACAATGTACAATGTTTTTTTAGAGTAAGTACATTCCAAATATTGCAAGAAATGTACTATACTAAAAACTTTTCATTGTTTATTTAAAATTCAATGGTAATTAGGTATCAAGTCTTTTAATTTGCTAACAAAAATAATCATTAATTACAAGTTTCCAGTTTTTTTTTTTATTAGGCTAGGCTAGCAATAAAAACTTTAAATAGAAACAGGGAACTCCAGTAGCTGAGGGTTCACCAGGAATGAAATAAATCCGTTTAGTTTTCAAAACTATGATCCTCTCCATACTACCTTGTACTAGAAAGAGAGGAGCAGTTAAAGGGGTAATTCAATATGGCCACTGACGGAATGGAGAGTACAGCTTTTGCCATCATTTTATTAGTTTAAAGGTAATACAGTCTTAGAGATAGTGAAGATCTCAAATTAGTTTATCCTCCACATCTGAACAATATTAAAGTAATGTATAAACAATTCTGTACTGTTGATTCCATTGTTTTGTCCCATTTCTCTAACTTTGCCAGTAAAAACTGACTTCACAGCCCTTTTTTTTTTTTTTGAGATGGAGTCTCGGTCTGTCATCCAGGCTGGAGTGCAGTGGTGCCATCTCTGCTCAGTGCAACCTCTGCCTCCCGGGTTCAAGCAATTCTCCTATCTCAGCTTCCCCAGTAGCTGGGTTTACAGGCGTGCACCACTACACCCAGCTAATTTTTGTATTTTCAGTAGAGACGGGGTTTCATCATGTTGGCCAGGATGGTCTCGATCTCTTGACCTTGTGATCCGCCCACTGCAGCCTCCCAAAGTGCTGGGATTACAGGCATGAGCCTCTGCTCCTGACCCTTCACAGCACTTTTTATTTTAGAGTTTCATTTGTTTGCACAACTGACTACAATAACTGGGAAATTGTAAACAATGGCATTTTATTTAGGAGAAATTATTAACATATAAATATATGTGGATAGATGTTTATGTTAAACACAAAACTCAGGGATCAATTGGGTTTTTGTAGTTGGGTAATGAAAACATATAACTTTTCAACTTTTCCTTTCAATAATTCTGAGAGCTAAGTCACTCTGTAAACATGTGAGAGTTTTGATTTGAAAAACTCCAGTTTTCAGTGTTTCTGTTCAGTGCCCCAGTCAATGGAGTGCAGGCTTTACTTAGCTATGGAAGGGGATAGCTACAGTTCTTGATCTTCCTTAGTTGGATCTACACAGCAAGCTTGATAAAGAGTTTGATTTTTATGAAAATATAAATAACATTGTTTTGGAATACCCAGATATCTTATCATCAGTAGATACAAATTAACTTCATATTTCATATTATACCCTGAGAAGTGGCTAAAAATGACAACTTCTGGCCATTACCAACCTGGATTAAAATGCCTATTGAGACCAAGAAGAAAAGAGCATTTATCCTGCTAATTATGATTTCTTTCACGATACATTCTATTAACAAGGTTTCTAAATGTTAATCTGATTCCCGACCTAATTAAAATGCTACAGCTAAGAAAAAAAAACACAAAACAAAAAATCTAAACTATTTCTGGAGCATATAATTAGGGTAAACTTTTTTATGTTGAAAATCAGTACCAACACTCACCATTTATTGAACACTTACTAGCTGCCAGGTATATTCTAAGCACTTTGTTATTTATTTACTTGTTTGTTTTTTTTGAGACAGAGTCTCGCTCTGTTGCCCAGGCTAGAGTGAGGTGGCATGATCTTGGCTCACTGCAACCCCAGCTCCCGGGTTCAAACAATTCTCATGGCTCAGCCTCCCGAGTAGCTGGGACTAGAGGCGCCTGCCACAGTCCTGCCAACACTCCTGGCTAATCTAAGCACTTTAGACGCATCATCTCTTCTAATGTTTTGGGGGCTCCATGAGGTAGGTACTATTATTTACTATTATTTTGTGCACATTTTACAGGTTAAGAAACTAAGGCTTAATGATATTCATTACCTAGCCCAGGGTCACACAGCTAGTCAGTAGAAAACTAGGATTTGAACTCAGTCTTACCCTAGGTATCATAATTTTAACTGCCACAAACCATATTCTACAACCTCTCTTCATTGATAACAGCATTTTGGTGGCTACGGCAGCATAGGTAGCTAGGCAAATAACACTTGAATACCCAGAAAACACACCGAGGTCAGTGCATTCTTGCATAGTTTCTAAAATCAGTTCTTCCCATTTTGCTTTTTCTCTACAATAAACTCCCAATTATCCACTGTTTTACATGCTGAATATCTTATAAACTTTTATGTGTCCCTCTATGGTACTTCGTCCACTGAAAATATATTTGTTAATGTTAATCATAAGTACTTTTAAATTATTTTTAAATTTTGATTGGTTCCTTGAGTGAAGACAATATCTTTCCAGGGAATGTATTTTCCAGTTATAAATATGACTATTTCTTTAATTCAAATTATGATTTTTTTATCATTAATATATGTAATGTAGACTTTTAAAACCTTGATCCTTAACCTGAGGTTCCTGGGTCCACAGCCAGAATTCTCTTACCCTCAAGTAAGCCTGAAATTAAATGCAGAATTCTGCAAGTATGGATCTATGCAAAGATGGAAATGTGAAGATGCCCAGAGCTTCCATCAGATGTCTGAAAGGGTCCAGGACTTCAAATGTAGCACCAAATGGATCACGACACTAAAATATCAGCTGGATTTTTATGCTTCCTTGTACTAGAGCCCTGCCATGCTGAGTAGAGTTCCAGAGTTAGTTGAACCACATCCTTGCCCACCTGCCAGTGAACAGGTGTGGCATACTCTGAGGTGCTCAGGCGACCCTTGGTCCCTCTGGTGAAGTACAGGATTGAGCTGCATTCTATTGACTTTGATAGACTCACGGAATCTGAATTACTTCTTTATGAACCCAGTAGAAACTCCAATACACGGACCCACCACCTTCTCTCTGTCCATCACTCTCTCATTCTCTGGCTCTCCCCACCAGGCCAGACCCGAAGTCCAGCTGCTATCACCCCTTCTTCCTATCCCTCCATGGCATTCACCTGGCAGCCTCAGAGGAGGCCTGACTCACTGCCTCCTCTGTCCCAGGTCCTGAATGTGACCAGAGACAAACATCAAGCCACGCTGAAGGGCATCCTCTGAATTGACAACCACTCCTCTCAAGTGGACACTCAGCCCTGTGTGGCAGGCAGTTCCACCTCCCTCTCCAGTCCATGCCCCCCCGCCATGTACAGAATGGGCACCCAAATCCTAACCCTCAATCCTTAGCTCCCTAGGCCCCTCCTCATACTCAAGCAAGAACCTGATTTCTTTTCTCAGTGAGAAAACAAAAAGTCACCCTCTCCTCACCAGATCCTCAACCCAACTGGATTTGTTCTCACCTACTCTGCCTTTGCTTTTGTTAAAATGTAGACAAATCGTCCACTTCTCCTTTGACACCACTAAATCCATTCCTTCTCCCACAGGTAAGATCCTTCCTTACGATGATGCCCTCTTTCTCCCACCCCACCAAATTTCATCCACCTTCTGTAGCGTTCCCACCTGCAGAAAAACATGCTGCAAAAGGTCTTTCCTGAAATAAAACAAAGCAAACAGTCACAACACACTCAACCACTCTAGTTGCCAACCCATTTTTCTCTCTCTACCCATGCCTAGAAAAAATATATAGAAATGTCTATAATAATATCAATAATAATTTATATTAATATTGACAGAACATATCTATATCTATATCATGTCAGGTACTGTTTTAAGCATTTTGCACATTTAACTCAAATTACTCCACACCACAATATTGTAACTGTTAATAAACAGCTGTTATTATCCTCATTTTACTCTTGCACAAACTGAGTCACAAACTCGCTTCCAAGTGGCACACCTTCCATTCTCAACCTCCTTACCTTGCCTCATTTTCTGTAGAACCTCTATCTACTTAAGATTGTATTTATTGGTTGCATGTCTCTTTCTTCTGACTACTACATAAGCTTCAACAGAACTGAAACTGTGACTGTTTTCCAGTACCTGGAATGGAGCCAAGCCCATGGCTGATGCTCAGTATTTGTTGAATAAAGAGTGTTAAAGACCCACACAAATTTTTGTGTAAGTATAGCATCTTACAAATACGCAAAAATAAATATCTGTAAATTAAAATGTCTATTCCATGGTTGTACTATTTAAAATCATCCTGTGAAGTCATTTGCAAAGTTTTTGTGTGTGACGAACCACAGAAGTAGTCTATAGTTTTGTGTATTTTTTCATGTATTCAGTTTTCTCAGATTTTAGTTAACTGATGATCAGGATACTTTAGCCTGTCATATTTTGCTGTGAGATGGATAACGTGTTTCCTGTTTCATGAAGTTGTCAGGCCTGCTTTGGCAGGCTCACAAATGAAAGCTGCATATGCACAGGCACTGAGCTGAACCCTGAGAACACTAATCGTATTTGAAATGGAAATGATGCCCACTGGTTTTGACCATTCTACACGGAGTTTACATTCCAGCTCATTAGTCAGAGGCACTGCTCAATTGCATTCAACTGGCATAGTTCACTTACAGCACAGGTAAATATCAAGAGGAAATTAAATCGATGCTCAAATACAATATTTTGTGTAACTCTCTTTTTTTCTTTAGTTCTGTAAATTTGGTTGGCAGGTTTCAGCAGGAAAAAAAACTGTTCTTCATAAATATTAATATATTTCACTTTGACTCACATAAGTAAAGTTGCTTCAGGTTTTTTTTTTTTTTCTCCACTAGCTTTCTTATTTATCTAAATATTGGTGTCCTCAGACAAACCAGCCACTATGTCATGGTTTTAAAAAACCTCTGTGGGTGAGAAAATAGTACAGCCTACCAAACACTCAATCAGCTGAAGAACTGAAAAGGAAAAAGTATTGTATTGTTCCATTTTCACCCTGCTGATAAAGACATATTCAAGACTGGGAAATTTACAACAGAAAGAGGTTTATTGGACTTACAGTTCCACATGGCTGGAGAGACCTCATAACCACAGTGGAAGGCAAGGAGGAGCAAGTCACATCTTACATGGATGGCAACAGGCAAAAAGGGAGCTTGTGCAGAGAAACTCCCATTTTAAAAACCATCAGATCCCATTCACTATCATAAGAACAGGATAGGAAAGACCCGCCCCCATGATTCAGTCATCTCCCACTGGATCCCTCCCATAGCATGTGGGAAGTATGGGAGCTATAAGATGAGATTTGGGTGGGACACAGAGCCAAAACCATATCAAATATCTTAAAGCAAACCTCTAAAATAGGTCCTGGTTAATCTTAGAAAATTCTGAGAGTGACACCAGTTCCTAAGATTAAAGAAACTGAATTTAACATAGCTTTACATAATCTATTTTTTTTTTGAGTTTGATAAACATAAAGATGTTTTCAAAATCTTATGCAAGACATTATATTTTCTAAGTTGAAAATGTATGCACATGACCACTTTTTTTCCTCAAATAAATGCAGAGCTAAACAACACATCCTAAAGATCAGTTTTATCATCTTTCTAAAATATGTAACATAAAACTGAAATGATAATGGATCTACCACCAACCAAAAGAGAATTAAAACAGTTTAAGCGATTGGGAAAATTGATATAAAAATGGACATTTTACAAAACAGTGAGTTTCTATGTATGTGTATTGTGGTATTAAAAAGGAATTTGATTTTCCATTTTTGTCACTTGCAGCTATTGTGTTGATAGTAAGATTATTATGTCAAATTAACATCATACCGTGTTCTGTATCATAGAAGCTGGCCCCTGTTCTGGGATCATGTCCATGCCTTGCCTGGGTGAAGGTGGTAACCGGACAAGGCTGGAAGGTTTAAACAATAGCCACCAAGCCAGGGAGAAATAGCTCTGACTTACTGCCAACATTACAACCTTCTCCATCATGCCTGCACATACTGCTATTTAAGAAAGCCCTGTAATAGTTGCAAAAGTCATCCTTATCAACTCAAGGCATCTTGAGAATGATGTACTAAAAATGGGAATCAGGGATTGTTAGAAGTTCGTAAAAGATGGAAAGTAGTACAGTTGCAAGAGAAAGATGGGAAATGGGAGGGAAGAGTCCCTGTTTCAGAGACTGGAGAAATAAATGACCCCCCGACACACACACACATGCACCACACACACACACACACAAATGCATGCACACATACCACACACACACAAACATACAAATGTAACAAACATTTTTCTTGGTGATTCATCCCTAGAGATTTTCAGCATGAAGTCTGGCTTACAGCACTGCCCTCCCACGTCCGATTCTAAAGCAGAGGTGAGCTTCCTAAAGCTTTACCCCATTTCCCCACTCCTTATGGCCAAGTCCCCAGAACAACGGGAAGGCCCTGGTGACCCCTGCTGAAAACTGGGCCTGCCACATGGTGCCTCCAGTTGTGTCCTGTTCTGTCCCTCCCTCCACATGTCTGCAACTGCCATGCTGGGTAACTTTTGCTTCTTTATACACGTCATACTCTTCCTTGTTCAAGAAACTCATTTTGAACCTCACTTAAGTAGCCTCTTCTGCAATCACCTCTTGCAGCTTGCTGTAGAGAGCCTCTCCTTTCCTGCCCACATTAACTGCTCCTGCTCAGCCTCCCATGGCATCCGTGCCCAGCATTTTACTTCATATGTTACAGGACTGAAACTGCAGGTCTGTCATTTTCCCAGAGACGTCCCAAAGTTTCTTGTAGATGCAGACGTATCTTACTCATCTTGATAATTTTAATGTCACCACAGTGCTTGCCACAGAGAATCTCTGTTGACATAATGAAGACATAGTTGCATAATAACATTATGCAATAAGCAATTATGAATTGCCTCCAAAAAGACTGGTGATATAAATGCACTATCCCACACAAGAGTTCCACTGAAGTGTCATTTCTCTTTCTATATAAAAGCAGCAATGCTACATTGGGTTGATTCGTTTTTCAATATTTTATGAAATTGTTCTATAATATGTATTTTGAGTGGCTTCTTGGATACATTTCCTATGTAAGCTTTTCTTTACATTTTGACAGTTATAGGATAAAAAGTGCCTTTTTACAAGTAAGAGACTTTAAAATGTGCACAGTATAGAACAAAATATATATTCAAAGTCAAAATAATTTTTTACAAAAGAATGGGCGTTCTTCTTCAGCAGATAACAAAGCACATGCATGTATTTTTTAAAATAATAAATACATTTAAAGAGATTGTATGTATACTTGCTCTGTGTATGGAGATACCTGCTCTAAAGGGAAGGCTACAGGGCAATTTGTTGAAAGAAACAGATGTAAATTTAGAGATCAGAGGCAAAAAGTAACATGGTCTTTAGTTCTGCTGGCAGATGTGGTTATCGGACAAATTATGTCTGTGACATAGCTTCTTTCATGAATATGTGAGGCACAACTTTACCACACATTTGTTTGTTTGTCTGTTTGAGTCAGGATCTTGCTGTCTTACCCAGGCTCGAGCTCTGTGACACCGTCGTAGCTCACTGAAGGCTTGAACTCCTGAGTTTAAGTAATCCTCCTATCTTGTCTTCCTGAGCAGCCAGGACTACAGTGTGCCAGCAAATTAAAAAAAAAATTAGAGATGGTGGGGGTCTTACTATATTGCCCAGGCTGGTCTTGAACTCCTGGCCTCAAATGATCTTCCTGCCTTAGCCTCCTAAGTACCTGAGAATACAGGCATGAGACACTGCATCCAGGGTATTTCTGACTTTTTTCCCATACACTCTGGCTCTTAAATTCAAAACATTCTGAAAGTCAGTAAGTCACATGATCTATGACGATGCACTAAGTTGAGACACAGTGAGGAGCAGGCAACTGAGCCAGTCACTGGGCTCTTTTCCTTCCCTCCGAGTATCATCATTCTGAAAGGATTCTGGAAGCACTTGCTTTGAAGCTGCCCGTCCCCAGAAAAGAAAACATCACATCTCGACAATTTACTGAGAGCAATGAAGGAGGCTCGAGGCTGATACCTTAATTTCATTCAAACATGTCACACTTCATGTTGATTCTTCCCTTGCCTTCAGGATAGTTTTAAAAGACATTAGACAGCAAAGATAACTCTCTGATCCAAAGCTTTTAAAATACAGTTTGTTTCTGTAACAGAAACAAATGTTTCAGAAAGGTCTTCTTTGTCAACATTGAGTATGAGATTCTTCAATGCCGTCTGACCTATCCATGTCTAGTACACCATGGTGCACCTCAAGAAAAAAAATCCTGCTTTCTACATACTATTCTATCATTAAAGTTATGAATGCTGTCAAATGAAAGATTAATAAATGTGAAGGAAGTAAAAAGCTATAAAGTTGCCTGTACCATTAGGAAATGAACTAAGATAGTGACAAGAAATAACTTCTTGTAGGAGACAAGGGTAAAAGTACACACTACAGACTTGAGTTATCTAACTGGGTAATCAGTCAGCTTATCAACAATATTTATAATCACAGAAGAAATTTTTTCAAGGGCCTTTTGAAATAAATATGTGGGATGTCAATGAATACTGTCTAAGGTTTAAATCTTAAAAACTTCATTAAAAACCTAAATGCCATTGCTGGTCATTAGTCAACTGCAGTAAAAATATGTTTATGTAGTCCATATTTTCTGTTCAATGTTCTGACATTTTAATTAGTATTTTCTAGTATTTAAACGATAAAAATAAAAGATAAAAATTTCAAACATACATGTTTCCAGTCTCCAGAAAAATTGGGCATTTGCAATTTGTCATGCCATTCCTCTGGCACATCTTTGGACTTCAAGATTTCCCAAATTATATCAGCTCCATGTTTTTCCTTTCCCTCTCCCCCTCCCATCTTCCTCCCCTCCTCCCTTTAGGTTCTTTCCTTTCAATGGATCTACAGGTTTCTGCAGATCTTCCAGGAGGAGCACCGAAGAGAGAGATGCAATAGAGATTTCTAATTGAAATTGGCTTGGAAGGATGATTTGAATTTCCCATTAGTAAAAAGAAGCAGTGACATTTCCTGCTTCTCATCTCAAGCTTCTGTGCTAGCTCACATACTCTTTTACCTTACTGTATATACCTTAGCATTCTCAGAGAATGATAGTCTTCTGGATCACATGGACGGAAGGAATCAGGCAAAGAGGGAGGAAATGTGATCAGAGACTCAGATGGGACAAAACTGTGAAGTCTTGTTTTCATAGTGGGGATTTGGACTTTATTCTGCAGGCACCAGCGCACCAGCAAAAATCACTAAGAAGAGGAATGGAATGATGTGATCAGATTAATTTTGAAGATGGCTTAGAAAGTTGGGGTCAGTGGCACAAGGTGGGGGCTTTCTTATATTTCCAGCTGAGTGATGAGAATCTGCATTAAGGTAAAGGCAGTGAAAATGAGCAGGAATTCTAGACGAATGAGATGTTCTGCAGAAATACTGATGGCCAATTTAGTGTGATTTGTATGAGGGAGGGAGGAAGGGAGGACCTGAAGATGATGCCAGTGCTTCTAGCTTAGGAAACAGACAGCCATGACAGGGCACAGGATCCAGGAAGGAGAACAGATTCAGGGGTTTTTGGTGATAGGATATAATGAATACTGTTTTAGACATGTTGGGTTTGAGATATTTGAAACAATTATTAGGTTGGTGCAATCATAATTGAGGTTTTTGCCATTGAAGGTAATGGCAAGACTGCAATTACATTAGCACCAACCTAATATCTACTAGGTGCAAATATGGCACTCTAGAGAGAGGCCTGGCACTGGGGACATAAAGCTGGGAAGGTGAGCAACAGGCAATTAAGCAGATGCCATCAGAAAATTCTGATTAGCAAGGAGCAAGGTCCTAGCCAGGAACAGGATTCCAGTCCCCAGGGAGGAATGGGAATCACCCACAGAAGTGCAAGTCCTTTGCTTTAAGGGGGCTGAGGTGTTTGGTTTCAAGGTAGGGCCCAGGCTGATGGAAGCATGCCATTGTCTGGTCACTAGAAGGGAACTCGATGGACATTCAATCCAGAAAAGGGAGAAGCCCAAGTCCTAGGTGACATGTGGAACGGTGTGAGGTTCACGTTCAGTGCGTGGAACAGTAAGCTACTCTGTCTTAGATATTTTCTGACTATGGTCTGGCTTGACTCCAAACCTGCAGAGGTTGAACCTTACAGTGAGGACAGCAGGGACCCTGGATAAGCCCCGGTTACCCTTTTCTCATGTTTATATGCCAAACACCAACAACTAGAAAGAATAATGCCCGTACCATTTTCCTGGCAATCTTCCCCAACAGACTGAAACCCTGCTGAAATGTTCACTCCCTGTACACAGAACATTTTCTAAGCCACAGCTTTGCATGTCATTCTCCAAGTGTTACCACTTGAAACAGCAGAGAAAACTTGAAGGGCACATTTTAGTAAGTCATCATCCTGTGCTCACTTTTTTTGTTGTTGTTGCAAGTTACCAAATAAACTTTCCCTTTCAGTTCCAATGACCATCTAAAGAAAGCCTGCCTTCACTTTTGCATTAACAGTCTAGGAAGTATTTGAGAATATTCCCCTTGGCTTCTCTTTTTCTAATAATAACCATGAAACTAAATGGTGTGTATCCTAACAAGGTTGGGGGCACATCAGGTGGCAGGGGAGAATTCGGGCTTTCTTGAAAAGATGAAATGCCTGTCTTCTCAGCCGAGGGCAGCCTGCCACCTCCACCACAGTGCACCATTGACTGTGGAGAGGGTAACAGGATGGGAAAGTGTATAGTTGGCCCATTGTTTAAAAGCAACTCCAGACATCTTTATTCGCTGTATATTAATTGAAAGAAACCATTTGTATTGTGGCTAAGTTTGCTTCTGAAATTTGCGAAGAACTGACTGCTGATTTCTCAGAAAACTGAAGGCCAAGTTTAATTTTTCCAGCTTTCAACCTAATGCATTATCCTTTTTTTCCCCCTAAATACTGAAAGCCGTAAATGGAAATCAAAGTCTGTAGCACAAGAATGAACCCTCTTTGCCTGAACTGGTGCTTAAAGAGAGCTGAAACTCTTCATTCCCTTTCTTATTTCTGAGAAACTGGTTCAAAGGTCAAGCCTAATGGAATGCTTCAGAAGTTTTATTTTCCTTTGCAGGCTTAATGAAAGGCTTAGAGCTTGACCCAATAAAATTTAGATTATGAAGCATTCAGTTGCTAAAGGAATTTCCATGGTTTTTCCCTTTAAAATAAATCCTATATAGATCAAAAGACACTGCCTTGATATTTCATTAAACCAACACATATACATGTCCCTTTTTTCCTGTGACCATAAAGCTGTAACTGTTAATTTTTTCTTTTAGACTGAGGTATCATCATGTGGGCATCATTAGTACACAACTGATCAAGACATGCATAATTATTATATAGAATGATTAAAGCATACAAATTGTGATATGCAATTGTGAATCTTAAACATTATTCTATTGAAAATGCATCTCTTAACGAATGGAGGCAGGGTTTAAAAAAATTAATTTAGGTATCCACAAATGTATGCTATTTATTGTAGAATAAGACAAGTTCGTTTCATCTGTAAACCTAAGATAAAATTCTAATACCCCCAACCAACTGAATTGACCTCCTCTTGGCCAAGGGGACCCTAGGGAAATCTTGAAAACTGTATTCCTGGCCTCATTATACCCCCTCCCTAGCTAACCACCATTAGGCTCTCTTTCCCAAGGGCTAAACAGAAACCAGCCCTTTGCAAAGACTCATTCCACCACTCGATCAACCAACCACCTGACGCTGCCCTTCCCTTTTGTGCTTTTGACAAAGCAACCGGCTAGCATTCCTTCTGCACAGGCGACCACTGGCCATAGAGTGGTTCTCACCAGTCTACCATGACTGAGCGCAAATGGCTCTTGTGTCCTCTGCTTCACCTTCTGATGTCCAGAGCCTAACTGTAGTATATTTAAATGTTGAATCTCCACCACAAAATGAACATGGGATGCATTCTGCATATGTGTTAGCCTATTACACAAGCATGCGCCACCTCTTTGTGAAGTTTCCTAGCTCCAACTAAAACCTGCTGAATATGTACTCTCAGCCACTCACCCACCATCAATTCCTGTTCCCTTTGCCTCTCCCTTGAAGTACTTGCTTTTCGCTTTCAACAGGATGCTCTGCTTCTGGCCTGCAGGTTGTGGTACTGTCTTTCAGGAATAACGCCTTCCTTATCAAGTGTACAGATGTGTGACTTCTTTGGCCAACAAATCTATTTCTATCTTTGGTTTTTACAGATGCAAGAGTTGAGAAGCTTTGTCCATAGTAATATGTAGTGAGGTTTCTGGGGAGTCAGAGGCTTGCTTTTGAGAAGACGGTGGAGAGAACTGTGAGAGTGACACGGAAAAAAGATTCAGGGAAGAACCAGTAGACACTGGCCAAGGTGAGTGTCTTGAAACTGATTGGCAGGACCCCTCACCCCGAGACACACCACCTCAGCCTGAAAGCAACTGATCTAGATTGTAAAGGGTGCAACTCCTATTCTAACCCCTTAAAGCATCCTGAACACAGCTTGCAGTACTGCTGCAGCTGTACCTGGCTTTCTCTCTTCTCCCTCACAAGGCCTGTAATGAGCTGTGTGCCTCCACCCCCTCATCCCTTTGCTCTCTGACAGCTCAACCCCAGGTTAGGGTGCCAAACTCCATGACAATGTGTAACAAATGGAAAGTCTTTTTTTAATGAGACATAAGGAAAAGAGCTGGGCAACACTAAGCTCCAGATCAGAGCCTCTTTAACTTTGATGTGAAATTAATCAAAACCAGGGAGTCTTGTTAATGAAGATTCAGATCAGTAGGTAGGTGGGTTGGGGGGTGGCACAGCTGGGATTCTGCATTTCAAACAATGAACTCGAAGTTTCAATGAATACATCCTGGGATGTATGCTGGCTGTAGAGAATGGCCTTCCATCTGTCTGTACTTTGGTGACTTCTGATGAGCATTTACCTGATTGTTAAGGAGCACATACAGGCACCATCCAATTTCTTGATGACAACCACACAGCATGAAATGCCTATATACATAGTCCATGTTGAGGCATCTCAAGCTAGAGGGTATGCTACAGGCTGAAGTTAGCCAGAGAAGACAGCCTGGATGAGGCTGTTGCATTGGGTCAGACGGAGGTCAAGGGCTGGTGGGAAAGGACAAAGAGGAGTGGGTGAATCATCACAGCAAGGGAAAGAATACGGCTCTGAGCGAGTATAAGTGATTCTGGGATGGTCAGTCCAGGTGCCCCAGCAAACTGACAAAGGCTCAGTGGGAGAGAAAAAGAGATCTTAGGGGGATTTTGCACTGGCTGGGAAAGGGGCAAGCACTGCTTGAAATCTTTGAAAGGCAAGTTGAAATGTTTGCCTTTTTAAAGGAATAGATACTGTGGGAAAAATCTAAAAGGTAAATTGTCTTCAAAAACTATATTGCAACCTTCTAAAAAGTGAGTGTAAATTTTGTTGATCACATTCTCAACTATACTATATACCTAGATTTTCAAATTCAAACTTCTGATCAAATGAAACTCTAAGACTGCCAAGGTCAAGTGATTTTGGAGCCTTATTATGCCATTAATGTTACAATATTATTAAAAGCAATTTACAAGGTCAAACAGGATTAACGTCGTAATGTCAGAGCTTGATTTCTAACTTCTGCAAGAAACTGGATGTGGTCGTTAAGAGATGTTTCTGGCTGGGTGCAGTGGCTCATGCCTATAATCTCAGCACTTTGGGAGGACAAGGCAGGCAGATCACAAGGTCAGGAGATCAAGACCATCTTGGCATGTTACCCTGTCTCTACTAAAAATACAAAAAAATAGTCGGGTATGGCGGTGGATGCCTGTGGTCTCAGCTACTCAGGAGACTGAGGCAGGAGAATTGCTTGAACCTGGGAGGTGGAGGCTGCAATGAGTTGAGACCACGTCACTGCATTCCAGCCTTGATGACAGAGAGAAATTCTGTCTCAGAAAAAAAAAAAGAGATGTTTCTGATGATAAAATCAATTCAGACTTTAATGTGTGCAGAAATCATCTTGGAATCTTGTTAAAATGCAGATTCAGATACAGTGAATGTGAGGCAGGGACTGTGATTCTGCATTTCTAACCAGCACCCAGGTCTCAGGACCTTATTTCAGATAGAGAAGGTGCTAACAAGTTTAAGTTGTGGTCAGCCAAGTGTCTGTAATTTTTTAAGTACAATAATATAATTTACAGCAAAATTCAAGATGTGGTAGGCTAAATATTTCATTTCAGTGATTTTAAAACTTAAGTAATAAAATGAAAATGACGGTGATTCTTATTTTGTAGAAACCATTTCATTCCCATAAGTGAGTATGTTCAATTTATCAAAGCACTAGTGATTTATGACATTAGGTTGATTTATTCATATGTTTAATGATTTATATGGAAAACCAGAAAAATGAATCTTTTTTCCAAATCTCATTTTCTATAACCTACACAAACCTTTTCAAATTGAGAGCAGATAAATGTGTATGTGTTGAACTGCAAGTTTAATCTTAAACACTACACAAAATTCTCTTTTTTTTTTTTTTTTTTTTTTAGACAGTATATCATTCTGTTGCCCAAGCTGCAGTGCAGTGGCGTGATCATGGTTCACTGCAGCCTTGACCACTCCAGGTTCAGGTGATCCTCCCGCCTCAGCCTCTGGAGTAGCTGGGACTACAGGTGCTTGCCACCATACCCAGAAAATTTTTTTGTATCTTTTATAGCGATGCGGACTTGTCATGTTGGCCAGGCTGGTCTCAAAACTCCTGGGCTCAAGCAATCTGCCCTTCTTTGCTTTCCAATGTGTTAGGATTACAGACATAAGCCATTACGTCCAACCCAAAATTCATCTTCAGAAAAAGTACATATGTACGAACAAAATGAATGGCCACTTAATCTGCATCCTTCTGAGCTTTCCCTGAGTGTCTACCACACTCCCAACAGCCCCGCTTTGAACACACACATTCAGATTACTGCAAAATACCACTTCAGCTGAATGTTACAGAGATTCCCACTGACCCATGGGCAGCTCTGCCAAGAACAGGTGAGCCGTGTCCAGAGTGTTTCATCCTGGACACCCACTCATGGCTCCAGACCGAGCCTCTTGTATTAGTTTACTGGGCCTGCCATGCAAAATATCTCAGACTGGGTGCTTAAATAGAAATTTATTTTCTCCCAGTTCTGCAGGCTGGAGGTACAAGATCAACATGCTGGCAGGTTTCATGTTTCCTGAGGCCTCATTCCCTGGCTTGTAGATGACCAAATTCCCACTGTCCTCATGAGGTCTTTCTGTATAACCACATTTCTGATGCCTCTTCCTCTTCTTATAAAGACACCAGTCCTATTGGATTGGGGCTTATCCTAATGGCTTCGTATTAAGTTAATCATCTATTTTTTGTATTTTTTGAGTGAGAATCTTGCTCTGTTGCCCAGGCTGGAGTGCAGTGGTGTGATCTTGGCTCACCACAACTTCTGCCTCCCAGGTTCAAGCTATTCTCCTGCCTTAGCCTCCACAGTAGCTGGGACTACAGGCATGCACTACCACTCCCAGCTAATTTTCATAGTTTTAGTAGAGATGGGTTTCACCATGTTGGTCAGGCTGGCCAGGAACTCCTGATCTCAAGTAATCCACCTGCCTTGGCCTCCCAAAGTGCTGGGATTACAGGTGTGCACCACGATGCCTGGCCAAAATTAATCATCTCTTTAAAGCCTTATCTCCAAATACGGTCACATTCCAAGGTATTGGGGGTTGGGATTTCAACATACACATTTGGGGACAGAATTCAGCCCATAACACCTCTCTTGAGCAAGTTTGAATTCAGGGTGCTACAGAGTTACCCACACTGGAGAGATGCAGAGAGAGGAGAGGCAGAAGTCCTGTGCAATAGCAGCCCAGGAAGTCAGAGCTTAGAGACCAGGAGAGAAGGAGGTGGTCAGAGGGAAACAGCAGGGTGGTAGGGTCACGAGTGCAGAGGCAGAGACCCACACTGCCAGTTCTGAAAAGGGGCTCAGCAAATGTCCGATTCTCAGCGTCATCCTCAGGACTCCTGCCATGGACCCAAAGCAGCTTTGGTATCCAGCACCGTGAGCTGGTTTTCAATGAGACTTGCCTGGGTAAGGTTGCTGACACAGCTTCCTGTCTCTTTCATACCCCTCTGGAAACTTACAACAAGCTCCTATTGACTGAGATAACCAGAGCGCATTTCATTCCTTGCAGTCTGTAAGTGATTATTGCAGTGAATGAGCTAATGTAGCATGTTACATACAGGTGCTTCAGCAGACAGTGTAGGCCTGAATGACATATACATCACATGTGGATGTATGTAAGGGTCCTGTTATATGTTGCCTATGTTGCCTTGATTTCTATTAAAGCAATAGTGTAGGATAATCAGACAGAAACTCATTTCCTTTTTTAAAAGGAAAATTAATGGTTAAAAAGAGTTCAGGCCAGGCATGGTGGCTCATGCCTGTAATCCCAGCACTGTTGGAGGCCGAGGTGGGTGGATCACTTGAGGTCAGGAGTTCGAGAACAGCCTCACCAAGACGATAAAACCCCATCTCTACTAAAAATACAAAAAATTAGCTAGGTATGCTCGCTTTAACCCAGGAGGCAGAGGTTGCACTGAGCCAAGACAGCGCAACTTAACTTAAGCCTGGGCAACAGATTGAGACTCTGTCTAAAAAAAAAAAAAAAAAAAAAAAAAAAAAAAGAGGGAGTTCAACTTAATTATATAGAGCAATCCAGCCTGTGTGTGTGTCTATGTGTGAGTATAAGTGCAAGCATGCACCCTGTTTAGCACACACAAACAATGCTTGAGTTCCTAGAGGCCAATTTTACAATATTAGCAATATTGCCTGTTACTTTCAAGCTGATTTATGGTAAATTTAAGTCTGTTAATATTTCAGTCATCTTCAAAACAAAGGACAGCAAATACATTGCAAGGCACCCTGCAGAAACATTTCTGTTTATCTAAAAAATCCCATGCTTTGTGTTTTTTTCTTCAATGTCAAAAGCACTTTTACTGCAGTATAGATGTTAATTGCCACTATCTTAATGAGTTCTTTCCTAATATAACAGAGCCTGGCTTGAAATATAGCAGACTTCTTTGTCAACAAGAGATAGGAACAAGAGTACTGTTGATTCCTAGAAGAAAAGGGATGCTTTTTATTAATCTGCTTTCTTTATGTTGGTTGAAAGCCTCTGATTTAGCGTTTTTGAGGTATGAGTTACTGCTTTCATCCTTAGTGTGAGGGGAAATTAACCCCTGTAGAAGTCAGGAAATAGAACTTTGGTTCTAAAAGCAAAAGGCACAGTAGGAACTCCTGAGGTTATTAAAATATTAATAGAATTATGTGGTAGCTCGTATAATCAAGTTACTGAGGGTAATTTTTAATAAAACTATGGGCAGGTTGCTTTCATTTAAATGTGATCTATTTTTAAGTTTATATAATTTTAAGCATGATTATTTTTTATTTATTTCCTAGTTAACATTCCTACCTCATCTTCCCTATGGAAAAGTTTCAGGATCCAGAACAGTATCTGGCTATTTGTACTTAGAACATATTGTTGAGTGAATGGATAAATGAATGAAAATATCTAAAACCATAATAATAATAGTATGTCATTTAAATTTAAAGCTACTTTAGTGGGGAGGAGGGATAGGAAGAGATTGGTCAATTAGTACAAAATTACAAATAGAAAGGAGGAATAGGTTCTGGTGTTCTATTGCACATGGGGGTGACTACAGTTAACATTATTATTTGGTGTATTTCAAAATATCTAGAAGGAAAGACTTTGAATGGTTTCACTACAAAGAAATCATAAATGTTTGAGGTGATGGATGAGCTAAGTACCCTAATTTAAGAATAAAAACATGTGTATTCAAACATGACACTGTAACTCATAAATACATATAATTGTTGTGTGTCAATAAAATAAAACCTTAAAAACAAGCTACTTTTCATTCACTATTTTTAATAGAGTCTTATAATTAATATATGAGGTCATATATTATTGTAACATATTATTGTTTTTATTTGATCATAAGAAAATGTGGGCAAGAGATAAAAGAACTTCCACATTTGGCAGGTAATAAATGGGACAGGATGCTATCCATGATCTCCCTAAAAGCGGGCTTTTGGGCTTCCTACATGGTAGTGGGAGGCATGATTTATAATCAGGGTCAGGATCCATGAGACCTGGATGCTGCCTCCCTGAGGCTCCATCTCCTGCTCCTCCAAGCAGCCTTAGTTTCTGTCTATAGGAGGGAGTGCCTGGCCAGCCCACAGCTGGCTCCTTCCTTCCATTTATGATGGTGAAATATACATAACACAAAATTTACAGTTTTAACTATTTTAAAGTATAAAGTTCAGTGGCATTAAGTATATTCACACTGTTGCACAACCATCATCACTAACCATCTCTAAAACTTCATCATCCAAATTGAAATTCTATACCCAGTAAACACTTGTCATTTCCTTCTTCCTGCATTCCTAGGCAACCATGATTCTACTTTTGGTCTCTTGGATTTGACTATTCCAGGTAGGTACTTAATGTATTTGGAGCACAGAGTGATAAAATTTGGCTGTGTCCCCACCCAAATCTCATCTTGAATTGTAGCTCCCATAATTCCCATGTGTTATGGGAGGGACCCAGTGGGAGATAACTGAATCATAGGTAGTTTCCCCTATACTGTTCATGTGGTAATGAATACGTCTCATGATGTCGGGTGGTTTTATAAGGGGAAACCCCTTTCAATCATTCTGTCTTGCCTGTCGCCATGTAAGACATGCCTTTCACCTTCTGCCATGATTTCACCTCCCCAGCCATGTAGAACTATGAGTCCATTAAACTTGTTTTTCTTTATAAATCACCCAGTCTTGGGTATGCCTTTATCAGCAGTGTGAAAATGGACTAATACTTACAGTATGCATCCTTCTGTATCTTCTTTATTTCACTTAGCATAATGGCTTCATGATTCATCCCAGTTGTAGCATGTATCAGAATTTCCTCCCTTCTTACAGCTGAGTAAAACTCCATCATATGTATACTGTACACTACATTTTGTTCATCCATTCTTCCGTCAACGGACATTTAGATTGCTTCAACCTTTTGGCTTTTTTCTTTCTTTTCCGAGGCAGGGTCTCACTCTGTTGCCCAGGCTGGAATGCAGTGGTGCAATCACAGGTCATTGCTGCCTCGACCTCCTGGACTCAAATGATCCTCCTACCTCAGCCTCCAGAGTAGATAAGACCACAGGCATGTGCCACCACGCTCAGCTAATTTTTGTATTGTTTTGTAGAGACAGGGTTTCACCATGTCACCCAGGCTGCTTTTTTCATTTCAATAAGAAAAAGTAAAGAGAATTTTCCAGATGATATCAGAAGGAAAGATAGATAGTTTCATGAGATGATCAATCAGATCAGGCATAACAAATCATTCCACAAACTTAAAGCTGGAAACAACTATCTTCATTTATTACACTTCACAGGGTCATAGGAATACCAGACAGGGAACAGTAGGGATGAACTTCTCTGCTTCATTATGTCTGGGAGTTGACCTGTAAGATCTAAAGGCTCTCATGGCCCTGGGGAACTTGTCTGAAAGGGTTTGCTCATGTGGCGAACAGATTGACTCCTCACCACGGGCTGCTCAAGTGTCCTTAGGATGTTGGCCTGGCTCCCGTACCTGAAGAAGCCATACATTGTCACTCCTACAGCATCCCAGTAGTCACGCAGGCCAGCTCTGCTTCAGTGTGGGTGGGGAAGACAGAAAGGTGTGAACCCCAGGTAATCGGTCATGGCAGCCACCATGGAGGCCTCCCACCACACACTTTATTACTTTAATTCTATGCTGGATGCTAGGTATTGGGAGATTTTTCAGCAATTATTAAGATTTTAAATATTACTGCTACTTTGAAAAACTTGAATATATTGAGGAGATACTATAATTCTAGTCCCTCATTCATTTAGCAAACACATTCAAAATGGTATACATAGGTAAGGTAAAAGATGGGCAAGGAAAAAGGATTTCTTTTTCACACTCACTGGGAAACAAATTATGAATGTTTTTACTGCACAGAAATCACACATATCTGAGGTGATGGATAGGCTAAGTATCGTAGTTTAATAATGATCTATACATATATAGAAACACCACACTGTACCCCATAAATATATTCAATTATTCTATGACACATGAGATCTTAAGGTAATTTTACATTACTCACTTGTTCAGAAAAGTAAAGCCTCCATCACTGTGGGCTTCTAAGTCAGCAGTTCCAACCATCTGTCTGTAAACCAACTTTCATTTTCTTCATAAGGCCTCTTTTATTCAGTTGAAAAGACTACATTCCAGGGTGATTTCACATCTGCCTTTCCAGTACTTTAAGAAGTGCTGGGGGAGATCCCTTGTCAAGGGAGAGACCAGACACCCTCTGCTGGCATCTCACTTATCCTTTGATATGTCACTAACTCACATCTGAATTCCAAAAACGTTGGGAACCACTGGGCTACATTTCAAAGCTGGGGAACCACCCTAGGGTCTCACTGTAGCATCTTTCAAGAACAGCGAACAGGGTAGATGGAGGCCTTCACTAAAGGGGCTTCTTGCAAACATCTCAGTTATCAAACACAGTCCGAACTCCATTCATTTGGAACTTCATCCCTAAAGAAGTCCCCAAACTGGGGCCACTCCAGTATGAAATTTTAAACAAGAAACACATTCAAAGAACAGGGCATATATTGAAGTGTCCCTAGAAAATTGAGAAGGTAAAATAATGAAAAAGTGAGGGTACTTCTTTCACCTCGCTCTTCAGTGCACTTTAGCACACAAAGCACTGTGTGTGTCGGAGTATAGCTTGCTGAATTTCCCGCTGGTATCTCCTTCTCTTTCTTCTCTTCCTTTTATTCTCACCTTTCCTCCTTTTCTCCTTCTTCTTGTCTTCTTAGTAGAATTAAATGTCTGCTAAATCACACCTGGTTCAGCGATCCAGTTACAGTTGCCAAACATGTTCTTCAGTACATTCAAGAATTTAAGTTACTAGGCTTGTCAAACTTGAAATGCACCATGAACAATGGGATTTCTGTTCAAAATATATTTTTTACTATGAAATGCTAATCTTCTCTTTATCAAGGTCAGTACCTCAAAATTAATGGGCACTATTAGCTGCAAAATATCTCAAGCAGCAATGGAAATTAATTTCCGTTAGTTAAACACTGATAGTCAACTACAACCTGCTTTGTAGGACAATAAATATTTTGAATGCTTCAATTTTACCCTTAAATGTTCAAAGTCAGATGGTGAAGGTAAATGACTTATGACATCAAGTCAAATATCAAAACTGGTTTGCAGATGGAATAACCAAAGGGGATTTCAGAATTTCACTTGTGATAAAATAAATAAGGACTTTAAGGATGGATTGAGATATGCTAAAAATAAAACATGTTTCCCATAGTAGTACACATTGAAAAATAAGGGAAGGAAGCTCTTTTAGTCAGGAACTGAGGCAGGAGAATAGGGTCTGGTGGCAGGGAACCTAAGGCTGATTCACACTAACCTCCTAGAACTAAACTAAATTAAAAGAAAAACCCCAACTTTCCACACTTAAGTAACAAAAGGACCAGAGCCTACTCCCTTTGCAAACCTCCACTCCTTTTTCTGTGTGGCAGATGGAAAACTGATTTCAGGCCAAGTCTTTGTTTGCATAGAAGTGTAACTTTGTAACTTTATTTTAGCCTCTGATTAGTTGCTTTCTACAAACCAATCATATATTTGCATAGGATGCTTTAGACTCTCATTGCTTGTTTTTCACAATCGGAGGCTGAAGTGAAGTTACAAAGGTTACAATCATATTTTGAGCCAAAATTTCATGTGCATCAGGTGTACATCAAGTGGCTGATGGGAAATCTCTAGAAGGTATTTAAACCCCAGAAAATTCTGGAACTGGGCTCTTCAGCCCCTATGCTCAGGCCTGCTCCTACCCTGTGGAATGTACTTTCATTTTCGATAGTCTCTGCTTTTGCTGTTTCATTGTTTCCTTGCTTTGTTTGTGCATTTTGTCCAATTCTTTGTTCAACATGCAAAGAACCTGGACTCCCTCCACTGGTAACAGAGCTGTCCAAGCTCTCTGAAAGGCACAGAGTACTTTGAACAGAACATGACTTCAAAAGGTTGAACAAAGCTATGTGGATGCCTATTAAATACATAAATACATAACTATAATGGGCTTTTCAAAAATTTTATAGCTACTATGACCTACTCATACTTCTATAAGGAAAACAAGTCTTGTGTTTGTCTATTAATTTATATTTTTAAACACCTTATCAACACTGATAAATAATAGACAAGACAGAAAATCAACACTTGGTTACTGTGTGTCCTTTGCAGCATTAACAACCATGTGCTTACACAAGATTTGTATATCTTATCTCCGGATAAATGTGTGCAGAGCCAATAAAGAGATGGGTTACATGTATATATAAATATACGTGTTTATACCCATGTGTACAGATACTACATAGATACTACACACACATTATTTGTCACCTATATGCCACACAGATTATGTGTGTACATGTATGTATACAAATAGTATATCTACATATAATTTATGTGTACATATGTATTTGCTAATATCACACAAATACACTCATAAGCTATGTGGCACATACATATACACACAAAAAAACAAAACAAAACAAAACAAAACTTTCTTTATTAAAATAAAAGTCTAAGGCTGTCAAGATTATCCCTAGAGGAAGACAGCCCCTGAGGAATCATTGACCCAATGAGTCAATTCTGTCACCTGAATTTTGGTTTCCCTCTTTCTGGTGAAGGTTCCTCCTCATGGGAACCAACTTTGGGTAGCAGGGATGCTGTCCTCCATTTTCACAATCTCGTTCAAAACTAGACCCACAAAATCTTCCTTTAATACCTTTTGAAGCACAGCAGCTTCTTTGCAATCCTTCAAAGCTACTTCCCAGAACTCGAAAAGATACCAAGCAGGAAATGAATGGGAAGCGCACAGGTTTTAAATACAATCTCTGCAACCAATTGGAGTGTTTAGATTTCAGAACTTCCTCTCTGGAATTTCAAGCCGCTCTAATTCTCCATGAGATTCCAGAGGAAGACACTCATCGGTTTTTGGTGCTCAACTGACTTTCAAGAGGTCTCATTTTTAATATTCACACTCCTTTTGTGTTCTTAAATATCCTGATCATTTTTTTCAAAGGCAGATGAAGAGAGAGATTTACCTCCCCTACCTACCAAGGACCTTGCTTCTCATTTGCAGTTTCTGATGTCTGCTTCATCACAAAATGGTACAAGGAACAATTCCACCTGCAAGACTCCATTTTCCTTCCAGTATGAGAATATCTGAATCCCACAGATGACACATGCACATTACACATATATCATATGCAAGATCATCAGTAAAATGACAGATATTCACCACAAAACAGGAAGCAATATGAATTACTGACAAAGTTAAAGCATCATAATAACATTGCAGATAACTATTTGAGAATTCAGTACTTTATTCCTCTAAAGCAGTAACTGCTTTTACTTTTATGTGTTATCACTGTACTTAGCATTATTGGGGACCTTAAACTTCACTAAGTTCTAACTTCTACTGACACAAGATACCCTTGATATTGGACATTATCATCAGATTTAGTTTCTCCAATAAGCTTACTTTGTAAAAATTTCATGATAATTTAACTATTGCATGGTAGTTCTCAGTTGATTTAAATTGGGGAAAGATAATATATCTTTCCTGGAAGAGGAGGTATAGTTGACATTAGGTAGAAAGGTTAAAAAAGAAAGTTCAGGAAAGATGGAATAAGCATACAGTGATGGATCTACTTGTAAGTCATTAGAGATAAAAGTTAAGTGACCCAGGACATCTTAGTTCCTGGCTTCATAATGGAGTCCAAACATAAGAAACACAACCACAGTCACCTCCAAAGAAGATGGGGAGGGAGCAAACAGGTGTGTGGCGGGGGTGTTAGGGAGGGTGAGCTACATTGAGAAGAAGGTGAACATGCGAAAGTAGCTTTTGCTGCTATATGCTGACTCCAGCTAGCTTGGATTTGGCTTTTTGCTCCAAGTGATGTAGAGAAGCCCAGGATGCCTGAAGCCCACTTTAGAGGATTGGAACTTGGGTTTCACAGAACTCTCCACATTCCTCAAGGCCCTGGCTAGAAAGACGGGGCCCATGAGTTGTCAGCACTTGGGCCAAGTATGAGCTCCACACGCACCTTCTGAACTTGGGGTATAGTCTGTTTTACTGATAGCACATGGACTGGGAAGAAAAGGGACTCATTCTCTAGAGGAAGGTCTGTGTACCAGAGCAGCAAAAAGTGGACTTCTGCCATCGCAATGGATGGCATATCTGCTAATGAGGAATTAAGTGCCTGGTTCTTTGGGTACGAATATGCATCAGCCAGGATTGCCTGTCTCTCATTACTCTTGACCACATGATATCATGGAGGCCACTATGCCAGAACCTGCCTTAGTATAAATTAGGTGGGTATATTTAGGTAGCATTAGAAATGAGTTGTTATTTTGGAATGCAAAATGTTTTTGTTTTGAGATGGAGTCTCACTCTGTCACCCAGAATGGAGTGCAATGGTGCGATTTCAGCTCACTGCAACCTCCACTGCCTGGGTTCAAGTGATTCTCCTGCCTCAGCCTCCCGAGGAGCTGGGATTACAGGTGTGCGCCACCACACCCAGTTAACTTTTGTATTTTTAGTAGAAACAGGGTTTCACCATGTTGGCCAGGATGGTCTAGATCTCTTGACCTTGTGATCTGCTAGCCTTGGCCTCCCAAAGTGTTGGGATTACAGGTGTGAGCCACCACTCCCGGCCCATTACTTTCTTTTAAACTGATAAAAGGACTCTTGAAAAGGAGGTTTTGTAAAACAAAAAAATCCTATTGCATCAGAGTCTTCTCTCCCATCTTCCTATTCTCCTAGGCTACGAGGGCTGAGTACCCAGTTCCTTTCTCCCTGAGGTCACCCTGCCCTGCTCAGGCCTCAGTGGACCCCTCCGACTCCCACCCCCTGCTTCCGACTAGAGAAGGCCACAGGGGCTGCTCCTGGGCTTCTTTCGGTCTTCCCAGCAGGACAGCTCGTGGCCTCTACGCCTTCACTCATTTCTTCCATTCCTCTGGCTCCCAAGGCCACTCTCAGCCCACATCTCTGTCCTAAGCTGCTGCAAGGGCAGGAGCAGTGGCTGCAGCAGTGGTGGGGTGACTGAAGCCACAGCTATATACAGACCCTCAAACCAAGGCAGTATTCTAAGGAACTCAAGGTTTGAATATATTCCATCTTCACAACTTGATGAGGAAGGTGCTTTCCTTACTTTCATTTTACATCCATGGCCATGGGGCGGGGTTAGTGCAGACAAGATCACGCCCAGAATCACAATTTGCTGAGAATCCCTTTCTCCTTGTATTCAATTCCCTTAACAAGACAGGCCACCCCTCTAGTCCCATGTTTGAGGGATGGCATGCACCCCAGGGCTGAGCAACATCAGCTACCACTTAGGGAGAAAGGTTAAAAAAGAAAGTTCTGGAAAAATTGAATAAGCACATATGATAAATCTATTAATACTTTAAGTCATCAGATACAAAAGTTAAGTAACCAATGACATCTTAGTTCCTGGTTTCATCGTGGAAACTATGAAAGACCATGGGTGGGAGGAGAGAACCCTTGAATTTCTACTCACTTACTTAGCGAAAGAAAATAAAGCAATGAAGCGCTAGGGCATTTACTCTCTGGGCCAGCCCCAGCTGCAGTGGAGGGCATGAACTGGTGGAAGCCACACAGGGAGGGTTGCCAGAGATGCCCTTGCTTGTGCCATCCTTCCAGAGAGCACTGTGTTGCTGCTGCACCACCATACTCGGCCAGTTTTTGTGATTTTAGTAGAGACTAAAAACACAAAAACTGGCCGAGTATGGTGGTGCACACCTGCAATCCCAGCCACTCAGGAGGCTGAGGCAGGAGAATCACTTAAACCTGGGAGGATAATGTACACAGACCAAGCACATTTAACCGCATTGTTCTTTCTCAAGACAGGTTTTTATTATTAAAATATAATATAAAATAAAAACTTTGAAATATGGCTTCTAGTGAATGTATCCTGTTTAGGAACATCTGTTCTATAGCGTGCATGAGAGATTAGTACCCTAACACACGTGAAGTCATCTGAACAGTGTTCCTGTCAAAATCATTATCTACCTCAGTACCTGGGAATGTGACATTATCAGGAAATAGGCTCTCTGATGATGTAGTTAAGCTGAGGTCATACTGGATTAGGGTGGACCCTAAATCCAATGACTGGTGTCATAAGACAGGCAGAGACGAGGAGACAAAAAGACAAACATGAAGGCCAAGTGAAGAGGGAGACAGAGACTGGAGGGCTGCAGCCACAAGCCAAGGACTGCCTGGGGCCCTCAGACACCGGGATAGGCAAGGTTGGATTTTCCCTTAGAGATTCTGAAGGGAAAGGATCCTGCTGATACCTTGATTTCAGACTTGCAGCCTCCAGAACTGTGAGGTGATACATTTCTGCTGGCTTATACCACCCATTTTATGGTAATCTATTACAGCAGCTGCTATGGTCTGAAGGCTTTTGACCCTCCAGATCTATATGCTGAAACCTAATCACAAATGTGATCCGATTAGGAGATGGAGAAGCTGGGAGGTGATCAGGTTATGAGGGTAGAGCTCCCATTGATGGGATTACTGCCCTGTTAGAAGAGATCCGACCTTGTCAGGACACAGAGAGAAGGCACCATTTCTGCAGAAAGAGCCCTCACTAGACACAGTTTGTTGCCACCTTGACCTTGGACTTCCCAGACTCTGGAACTGTAAGAAATGAATTATTTTCATATTAAGCTACCCAGTCAATGGTATTTTTCTGATGACAGCCGAAATGGGCTAAGATAGCAGCCCTAAGAAATTAATACACTATGGTTATAATTTATAAGTTAAAAAGTCCACAAACAAGCTATCATGTTACCATTTTGTCCTGATTTGGGAGGGTGGACAGGGGCATTCAAAGACAGCTGCCCTCTGTAGCCCCACATCCCAACTGGGCCAGGCCTGAGTGTTCCATCTGGCCTCCCCCTCCATTTCCAGACCTCTTTGCTTTTTCACTGTCCTCTTCACTGGGAAAGCTTTATCTCAGTTTTTCCTGTGCAAATGCTTTCTGTTCCTCACCATGTACCAGTCCTCAACTCCTCCCGCCATAGTGCTTTTGTCATATGTGTCTTATTTCCCCATAGCATGACGGTCATATGTAGATGTCACTTTCCCTCTCACGCAACTTTGAAAGCTCATTAAAAAATAAGGCTGTTTTCAGGCTCTTATCAGATCAGCAAAGCCCACCCTAGAATCTTCTATGGAAAAGCCACCTAGAACATAGGAATGCCTTCAGACGGATTCAGGGGAAGAGGTCCTGAGGAGTGAGGGGCTGTAGACTCCATCCTGGGGGCAGCTCTGACTGTGACTGGACACAACCTCACCGAGGACACGCATGTCTGATTTTCCCAGTTCAAGGGATGTGGAGCAATGTTTACAGTAATTATACTGGATAACAAAATTGGGACCCAGAAAAGATTTCTATAGTATATAATAATGGAATCACCCTACAAGAAGTGAATGTAAAGTTCTTCATTTATGTTAAAAAGAAAATTAAATAATCCAGATAGGATCATTGATTCATGGTTTTGCAGAAGTCGCCTGTGAAAAGACTCGGCATTTTGTTTGATTCTATAGCTCCAGTCGGTATCAATGTCCATAGCAATTAGAAACACGAGATTTAAAGTCAGATTTGGGTTTCCAGCTTCTAAGCCTCAGGTTCCCTATATGTGAAACAGGCATTATAAAAAGTCATGTGATAGGGATTGGGGGATGATTCAACAATGAATATAAAATGTTTAACACTAAGCATGGAACTTAATAATTAATTTTCATTATCATCATTATCATCAACACTGTTATTAACATTGTTGTCATCTTACTGTCAAGAAAACCTATAGTGAACCCAGGCATGCCCAAGGTACTTGTTTTCTTTCTACCCTTGCTGGTGATGTGTGAAGCATAATTTGGAGGGACATCAGCCACTGCTGGGCCCAGAAGTGACAGCTCTTAGGACAATGGCAGCTAGCACAGGGGCAGGAGCCTTGGGCGTGGGAGCGAGGTGTAGAAACTGTCTCCCAAGGCAACTCTTTGAAAAATGGATAGGTGTATTCTCGTATGATTTCACAGGTCAGAAACAGATCAGTGAAGGAACTTATAAAAGATACAGATTTCTGTATCAATATAAACTAGCATAAAAGGCTTGCATTATTCGAAGAAAAATAAAATGGTTCAAGAGATGGTGAGGGGCCTGTTGCTACCTGGCTCAAGGCATCTAAGCAGGGGCTGAATGGCAAGGTATTGGAATTGCTGTTAGCTTAACTGATAAACAACCTCCAGTGCTCTTCAAATTCTAAAAGTCTTTAAACTGTGAATTCAGTATTTTTCCCCTTGGACATTTCCTCAGTTAAATAAATAATTATTGAGCATTTGAAGTTAAAAGCAAACTAACCAGAGATTCATCATCTGAGAGAACTAGACACTGAAAAATACGCTATGTGGTTTACTACAAACATTTCAGCCATGTTATTTGAGTTACATGGTAACTTAAGTTACATAACACTGTTTACACTTTAATATTTTATAAATATTCTTCAAGTCTTCATCTTTCTAAAAGCATTTTTATGCCAGACACTATAGCTCATGCTTGTAATCTCAACCCTATGGGAGGCCAAGGCAGGAGGATCACTTGAGCCCAGGAGTTCAAGACCAGCCTGGGCAGCATAGCAAGAACCCTTCTCTAAAAAAATAAAATTAAATAAACATAACTTTAAAAATTAGCCAGTCTTGTGGCAAGCCTATAGTCCACCTACTTAGGAGGCTGAGGTGGGAGGATCAATTGATCCTGGGAATTTGAAGCTACAGTGAGCTATGATCATGCCACTCCACTCCAGCCTGGGTGAAAGAGCAAAAACTTGTCTCAAAAAATAAAATAAAAGCATTTTTATAGTATACTTTATTTCCTGAGCATTCAATTCACTATGTGTGTGTGTGTGTGTGTATGTGTGTGTGTGTGTGTGTGTCCATGTGTGCACATGCGTCATGAGCAGGTAATGAAAAAAGCAGCATTTGGAAAACATTCTTTACCAAGGTTTACCTAGAAATAAACTATTTATAAGTAATATTCATTAATGAGATTTAATATTATAATGTCCAACAATAAGATAACTTTTGTTAATATTTCAAAATAGCACATAAAATACAGTTCAAAAGTATAAATAATTCCTTAAAAGGGTATATTTTCATGCTACTAGTCAAATATTGTGGTTTGAAATGAAACACTTCCATGGAGTGAGTCTGACAGAGCTGACTGAAAGTGCAGCTGCTAATTTGGGCCCAATATCAGCATTAAAACTGTGCCATTGTATGTATTTTCCTGTTACGATGAATAACAAAATAGAAGATAGTGTTCTATTGTAAATCACATTCACAAAAAAGGAGATTCTTTTAGCATGTTTGAAAAATTGCTTTTGAGATAGTATACACAAAGGATTACAACATCCCAAAAAGAGATTAATCAAATATGATTAAAAGTTGCTATAACTGCTACAATTTATACATTATGTCAATAAGATGTCTTAACCATGACTTTCATTATTTGATAGATAAGACATTTATAATACCTTTAGTGTATCTGGGTGTATCAGTCTTGCTGTGTTTTTTTCTATTTGTTTCATCAATCAGATTTTCAAAATAAGAATGCTTTTGTGACTTATCACTATCAATGTGGCTGACACCTCTTTCATATAATTTAACAGTTATATTTGACTTTCATGTTTAAAAACAACAGTATATAGAACTCAATATTTGGTGCAGTACCCACAAATATATTAGCTATGGTAACAATCCTTAAGAGATTCACATTTTATGGAAAATAACATACAGTTACAAAATAAAGTTTTCTTAGCAAATAGAGCTGTGAAGTGAATTTTATATGTTTAAAAATTATTTTCTCAGTGACTGCTGGCTTTACAAAGAAAACTAGATAAGGGGTTTATGTTGGATAAGAGATTTTTTGTTGGCGTATAGGATGATTAGTCAAAAGAGAGAAGACCAAAGCTTTGCACAATCCAAATGACCGAGCTAACCATCCACAGGAAGATTCCAAGCCCTGAGAACCAATCCTTTTGTATCCTGTGACTCAGAGTAACAGAAAACCGACATGGCTTCTCTGGTTTCAAGTAGAAGTGTCAGGACTTCAAATTACTATTTTAAAATGCTGTATTTGCTTAAACGCTTCTCACTGAATAATACTAAAACTCTTTAACAGAGAAGAGATACTGGTCTACAATAAAAAAATATAAGGTAGATGCTAGAAATAAAAAATACAACAAAGACCACACATCCAGTAAGCAACGATCAGGGATGCCAGAGCTACCTGGACAATTTCCTTCATTATTCTCAACTCCTACACAGATACCGGTACTACCATTCATCCTCTGCAAAAAACCATAGATTGACTGTTTTTCCTTTCTATTTTTTGTAAAGAAATAAAAATGTTCATGCCAACATTGCCGTAGTGTGGATTCAACATGTGCTAACAATGTAGACATAAGCCCATGTACTCACCTGGCAGCAATGCATTTTCAACAAGTCATTTAACATTCAGATTCTGCATTTATTTAAGGCATTAAATATTGAGTATCAGCTTCTGCTCACAAAGGAGGATTACATCAAAGATGTAAGTAAGTCTACTTTGAAGACTGTAATGTGCTATAAACATATGTTTATAATGATAAAGAGGTTTATACAGTCTAGTGTTTAATGGTAAATAAAATGTTAACAAATTCTCCTAAATATATGGATATATATTTTAAAAGCCTGAAAATATTGAAAAGGTTTAAATCATAGGCCATAATGCCAAGATAAATAATTGTGAGCCCTAGAAGTTAAATATATTAGTTCTGGTAATATGCACCTACAAGGAATCAAAATATAATATTTAAAGGAAAATGCAAAAATCTTGCCTTAAAAGAAGTGCTATATTCTGGACTTGAATTTTAAACTTGGCATGTATCTCTGTTAAATAAAAACATGTTGAGATATTCCTTCATTTTAAGAAAATCTGACAAGAAAGGCATTACTATAGTTTATGTTCCATATATTTTGCATGATGCCAATATCTAGTATCCTTGAAATTAACAGTGAACTTATAATTCATATAGCACTAATTTGCATACAAATTTGACATATACAAAAGCTTAGCAGCCAATATTCTCTTATTCATTCTAACTCTTCTTATTGGTGTTTTTATTTTTTAGTTTATAATAGCACTCAATAAATATAAGTGACATAATCCATAACTTGAAAAGGTAAGAGCTATGTCAATATATTGAGAGAAGAAAAAAGGCTGTAAAAATGACAGTAATATAAAATGCAAATAATATGCCATTTAATAAAATAAAATGCATTTAATACACAGTATAAAATATGGAAGCTAGGCTCCAGCTACAGAAATATAATTTGGTTTCTTATTAAGCTAAATTCCCTAATAGAAAAATTTAAAGTATTTTCATTGGAGATAAAATGTTTATCGTCAATTTAAACCTACGATGTTAAATATAAATGTCAATTCAATTATATATTTTTGTCTTTTAGCATTTCTTAAGGGTTCACTATTATTCTATTTCTATACATTTTCAGAAGCACATCAAGAAAGATTATTTAAAAATAGAGAATACGTTGAGGTATTTTCTGATGAACACGCTTGCCATACACGCCAAGAATACTTAAGAATCTGGGGCAGGTTTCAGGACCAAGACTATAAAGAGTGCTGTTGAGACTGAAAATCTAGATAACCAGGACACTGAACATAGTAAACATTAAGAATGCTTCTGATTTCTGGTAGGTAACAGTAAGCACTTACTACAATTCACTTTCATGATGGTGTTATACCAAATACAATATTTAACATGGACCCTCCAATAGGTTTGAACCGTGCTAGAGTAACTATCTCAAAGAAAACCATAAAATGATCCCATTCTACCTTTTATATTTGCAGAAGTGATTTCTTTCTGCAAAAGAATCTATGCCAACCCCTCAATACAGTACACAGGAACGTGCATGCTCCATCAGTGAAAAATCTTTGAGATGAATTTTAAGTACAACACCAGAGTCAAGCCACCTGCCCTGCCATAAAGAAATACCAGCAATCTGACATATCAATAGTATTCACAGATGCAGATATATATATTTATGGGACTCTATCAGCATAAATCCAATGGCTATGAATAAAACATAAAGCATCATTTAACTCTACAGGGACTCAGATCCAACTTTAGAAGCAGAGCAGTGCTAAACCCCTTGCCACTGATGGAAAAAAGTAGAAAAAAACCAAAACAAACAAACAAACAAAAAACACAAAATAGCAACAACCACAACAGAAACAACACCTCCATAACAACAATTTCTTTAATATGTTATGTTCACGTTTTTATCAGTCTTTAAACAAATTCACTGCAATGTTTATTTCCAGATATAGAGAAATGAAGGTCATGTAAAATTTCTAAATTTTCAATTTTACCATAACTTGGAAGGTGCACCCCTTTGCAATCTGATAGACAGAAATGCACAGAAGGGCATGGTGGCTCACGCCTGTAATTCTAGAACTTCAGGAGGCCGAGGTGGGCGGATTGCCTGAGCTCAGGAGTTCAAGACCAGCCTGCGCAAGAAGGTGAAACCCCGTCTCTACTAAAATACAAAAAATTAGCCAGGAGTGACAGTGTGTGCCTGTAATCCCAGCTACTTAGGAGGCTGAGGAAGGAGAATCGCTTGAACCTGGCAGGCGGAGGTTGCAGTGAGCCAAGATCACCCACTGCACTCCAGCCTGGGGGACAGAGCAAGACGCGGTCTCAAAAAAAAAAAAAGTAATGCACATGATGATGAAGCTTACTTCCACTGAGACAGTAAAATATGTAGGCCATGATATCTGAGGTCAAATGACAACACCTCCAGTCCCCAGTTTCCCCTGCATTAAAGAGGCCAGTCTACATCTTATCAAATAGTTAAATGTCAAGCACCTACAGACACTCTGATCAAAAGAACATCTTTAGTTTCTGGTGGTGAACCACAGAAGACACTAGGGATCCATTGCAAATACCCACATTCCAAGTCAAACAAAAAAATATACAACCCAAGAAAAGCCAGCCCTTTAATAGCCAATGACATAAACGCAACATGACATGAAAGAAATTGCATTACCTGGTTACAAAACTGCTTTAGATATCATAGGGAAAGAAAAAGGTTTTTTACCCACCTGGGATCTTTCTGAATGCTATCAATGGACGGGGACCTGGCCAAGGTGCCTTCGGGCGGGAGAGCAGGGCCGGATTTGCTGTACGGAGACTCAACAGAGGGACAATACTGCAGCTGTCGGTAGGGGTCCGCGTAATTGGAGGCCGGGCCTGCGGCATAGCTGGCCCTCTGGAAGGTGGATGCGGCGGCATTCTGCGGACCATGCTGGCTGCCTGTGCGCTGCAAGGGGACGGAGTCGACACCAGGGGAAGATGGGGCTACGACAGGAAAGTAGGGACAAAGTAAAAAATTGAGGACCTGCTCACAGAAACGGTCAACCAGGTCTAGGCAAGGGTGGGGGAAGTTACAGACATAAAAAATAGGGGTTCGAAAGAATAAACAAAATTAATCCATCATATTTAAACCAATACAGTCAATGTTATCCAATCAAATGATAATCAGCATGCCTCAGAGACAAACCTTTCAGGTATGAGGGGAATGCATCTGTTGTGTGTTCTCTTACTCACATCCAAGAGAAGATGTGTGCAGCTGCAATGTAAACTTTGTGCAAAAGTAAAACTCAGAAGAAATATAAAGAATATTTTCTAAGGAGGCACGGGAAGTTAGTTCTTTGGTGCTCAAGTTGACAACATTCAGAATGTGTTCAGGTAATGTTACATTACCTTTATCAAGGGCGTAAAACGAATTTAGTAATGTAGTTAATTTTCCTGAATCAAAGAAAAGAAGAAGTGAGAGGGAGTGTATGCATGGGGGTGGAGGTGGGGAGAGGTGGGGTTCATGTCTCCATAATTAGCACCAGAACATTCAATGCAGGACTGCTCCAGTTGCTGTAAAGTAACTCCTGAAAGATTTTTCTATGCCTCTTTTTCCAGTGAAGCTGTCACAGGAACAAACACATTTGGTGAAGGGAGAATGAGGCAAAAACCAACCCAACTGCAAGGCAGACAAAATAAGGAGCTGACTTAGCTTTTCCAAAAGTATTTGCATCTTTTCAATGTGTCTAAATTGTTTTGAGAAGATTTTACACTAGTTACTAAAATCAGTTTGACTATTTTCAAATTGAATTTCAACTTTCTGTTTCCTTCTTGGATTCTTTTTAGATTCTTTCATGTCATTATTTTTATGTAGTTCTCAAAATATATTTGACATCCAAGGTTTGGTTGACACATACGATGAAAATAGCAGTTATTAACTGCTTTAGTGGCTGATAGCCATGATCAATAGTAGACAGCCCACTTGATTTCTGGGAGCAGAAATCTGCTTTCTATAGAGCAGATTTCATATCAAAAATACAGCCAATGGCTAGATAGGGCCATTTATGCCACAGATGCTCTATATGGAATTAGGTTCCAATTATCAATTACACTTCACCACTCAGACTTCCTGACCATTTCTTAGTGGACAATGATAGAGCTTATTTTATCCTCTTTTACATTAGGGGACATACACCAAATCAGACACAAAGGAAATTATGTCACGCTGAGAAAATAATTATTAAAAGAGGTAAGGAAATTGTGTTGAAATGATGAAAAGTTGCAAAGTGAACTGGAGGAACACATTCTAATACTGAGGATTGACTTAAGAGTTCAGGGCTTTTCTTTGCCAGTGAACTTTCAAGACTTCATCTTAGAATTACAAAAATTTAGGAAAGTAGGTTCCATAACATGACAAAAATGACAAAAAACATTTAAGAAAAACTTCATATATAAAAAGTGCATATATTCCCAGAGGAACCATATTTTGAAATAATGAAGGTTTCCCTGATGTGTTAAGTCTCAACATAATCAGATTAGGCTAATAAACATTAATTGCACAGTCGGAAAATCTGCTTTATGTCTTTATGCAAGTATTTGAGCATTTATCTTTTCTCCAAAGCATTATCAGCATGTGTAATTAAAATTCACATGTTAAAATTTATGCAGTGTGCCTTATATTATGGTGAAAGGGGTTTAAAATTTAGGCAATTCTTGCTCTTGGATGAACAAATGTACAGAGGTAAACAAAATTTCATTTTCTACAGGTTGTGATAAGTTAGTCAGAGAATCCAGGACAAATGGAGAAAACTAAGCACATCTGGCATTTTTCATAGATGTGCTTTTTTTTCCCTTCCATTCAGGAAACTAAGTATCAACATTTAATCTTGCTGAAATGGCTTTCAGAAAAGAAATGCTTTTCTACAAAAAAATATTTTCTATTAATATATTAAATACAATGATTAAAGTGTCAGAGATCAGGAAATAATATTAAAATATAAAGAAATCTTTTTGTTAAAAAAAACGACAGAGTAGGTAAGGAGAACAATTTGACTACCCACACAAAAAACTCTCAAAGGACCATGAAGTAAAAGAAAATACAGCAAGAAAGAGTTTAAGAAAAACACTGTCAAGCAGCAGCCAAAAAATTGTGAATAATGTAAGAGGGACTGGTTTAAAATGTGAAAAGAGGGTGATAAATTCAATTAATTAAGCAGAAACAGGAAGGCAACATCTTGATATGTACAGAGGAAGAAAAGGTAGAAGAAAGTTTATGAATGTTATTCTGTTCCTATTTTAGTTTGTTTTACATCTTAAAGAGTGATATCGCTATTATGAAAAAAGGTTGAGATATGAAATCTAAGATGAGAAAATAACTTTCAAAAAGATTATGTATTTTAAAAAAACACAATCACATGTGTAGTTTCAGCCTTGACAACTGGCCTTTTAGAAGTGTCATTCCCAAATCCATGGTTTAAGCTTCTTTTAGGTCATAATAAATAAAACAGCTGATGAGAATTTCAAAATATAAAATCGGAATCCAAATTGGTGCTGTTATAGTAAAATAAGTTAGAGACCAATCCATGCAATTAAAATAATGTAAAATACTAGTACAAATGGAGAGAAAAACAGACTGTATTGAAGGACAGGTTATATAATCATAAAAAAGGAAATGTATGAGAATCTAATGGATCTCAAACCAACCATTAGTAATGTAACAATGTAATACCTTACTTTGTAAAAGTATATATAAAAAATAATTACTTTAAATGAATGAAAATCATTAAACATCTAATATGTAGAGAATATTAAATAAATGAGTTCTTATTATTACCATTAACAACTTTGAAATAAATCAATATTAGAAAACAGAAATGTGCATATGGCATTGAATAAAATGCTATAAAGATTCAGGGTTCGGGAGAGAGATCCAAGATGGCCGCGTAGCAGCAGCTCAGGATTGTAGCTCCCAGTGAAAGCGCAGAGAGGGAGTGGATGCCGCAATTACAGATGAATTTTTGATGCCCACAGACTGGGAGATTCCCGGAGAAGGAGCCACACAGGTCGCCAGCGCAATTCTTTTGGCCGTCGCGGCGCTTCTCGGTGCGGCGTGTACGGGACTGGTTGCCCTTTTAGTCGGGCTCGGCCGGTCCCATCCCCACAAGGAGAACAGCAATTGGAAGCGCTGAGGACGGAGAAAGCATAGCTGAACCTGGGAAGGCCCAGCTCTGTGGGGAAGGGGCGCCCCCCAAAGGAAAACTAAGAAACAGAAAAAACTTCATCACCAGGCGCAGAGAGATCCAAGATGGCCATGTAGCAGCAGCTCAGGATTGTAGCTCCCAGTGAAAGTGCAGAGATCGAGTGGATGCCGCAATTGCAGACGAATTTTTGATGTCCACAGACTGAGAGATTCCCGGCGAAGGAGCCACATGGGTCACCAGCGTGACTCTTTT
>CAUYQU010063570.1:0-45057 GCA_963574635.1 Cheracebus regulus | reverse complement strand
CGGCGGCCGCGGCGCGGGACCGGGCCGGCCTGGGGGCCCGCAGGGTACATGGCGGCGGCGGCGGCGGCGACCGGGGACCGGGGCCCGGGGCCGCGGATAGCTGGAGCCACACGCCCAGCCGCTCGGGGCGGGGCGCTCGGGGGCGGGGCCGCGCGGGTCCCTCCCCTTTGTCCCGCAGCTCGGTGGGCGCACGCGCACTGACCCCGTCGGGGGCCAGCCTGGCCCCGCGCCTGCGCGCTGGCCGCCTCTTGCGTCACTCGGCGCGTGCCGGCCGCCGGCCCCGCCCCGTCGGCGACACCACTGGCCGCCAGGCGCAGGGCGTCGCGCGCGCCGCCATCCCGTTCCCGGCAGTTGTGCAGACTCCTCCCGGGGAAAGCGGCCTCCGCGGTCGTCTCTGACGTACTTCTACCTTTGAAGTGTCGGGACGCGGCGGCACATCGAGGGCCCGGGCGGCCAGGCGGAGCGTGCACAGGGGCCGTGTCCCCCCGGGTCCTCGGCCCGCGGCTGTTGGTAGAGCCCAGTGCTTCATTTCCCGTGCGCAGCCCAGGCGGCCCTCTCTTTCCTCAGGCGTCCCGCGTCCTCTCACTCCTCCTCCCTGGTCGCCGCGTCCTTGGCTGGCGTGTGAGTACCGCGGCCCCCGCCGGAAGACGCCGAGGGCGCCAGAGACGCCCGAGCGGCCGGGAGGGCGGGCAGCCAGGGCTGCGCCAGAATTTCGCGCCGTTAGGGACTGAGGCGCAAGTGCGCCAGTGCCGGCTTAGGGGCCGTGGGCCAAGTGCAGCTCTTGGGGCGAGCGCAGAGGGGCGGGGCGACTGAGGCCTCCTGGCCCGCCTGGAGGGCGTCCGCGGGCCGGGGCCGCGGGTTACACTGGCTCACTGGGCATCCTGCTCGTGGAAGTCCCTCGGCCAGGCTGCTGGGTCCTAGGGCCTGTGTCTGCTGCGGTCTTGGTGGGAGACGAAACATCTGCCCCGGCGGTTCCTCTGGCTTGCAGACCTTCGTCCACCACGTGTCTGTAAGCACCTACTGCATGCATCTGCTGAGTACGGAGGGGATAGGCAGGGGCGCAGCACTTTTGGAATTTAGACTCTTGTGAACACGGAAAGGAATAAGGCTGTATTGTGACTGGGTTAAAATTTTTGTTTCCTGATTTGGATAGAATGGTCCGGAAGTCTCTGAATTGGGGTGCTAGGATGATGGGGGTGCTGTTGGTAAGAGGCTTTAAATGGAGGGAAGAAGGCAAAGGGGGCGGAGTGGATTGGGGACCTGATGACACGTCAGGATTGCTTTCCAGAATGGAGGACCGCCTGGCAGCAAAAGAACTGTGTGGCTAAATTTGGGGTCGTCCCTGCCTGACCGGGCGGGGTACTGCCTGAGTTGACACTGCCTGTGGCTCACCTCCCAGGGAGGCGGGCCAGGCCGTCTCACCTGAGCAGCCTCCTGCAGCTCTGACCACCCCGTCCTCTGGAGCCCATGAGCCTTAAGTAGCTGCCTCAAAGGCATTGGGTTACTTCTGGAGCCCCTGTGTATGCTCAGCCCTGTTCTGGGGGTCGGGGATGCAGCCAAGGTGCTGGACAGGGTGAAGGGCAGGTGTGAAAGGAGCCCCCAAGTGTCCTCTAAGGAAGTGGACACTCACCGCCTTCTCAGCAAATGCGCAGGCGGGCGCATGCGCTGCCCAGCCAGGCTCCTAGATCTACCTCTTTGGGGCTTTCTGGGTGCAGTGCCAATCCTGTGGATAGCAGCACCTCCCCTAGGCTGCTGCAGGGTTCACACGCAGTCAGTTCTGGAGAGTGAGCGCCCAGCTGGCAGAGCCCTCCAGTGTCTCCCATCCCCTCTGGCGGACTGGGCCCTTGGCTTTGCTCCCTGGGAGCTGGGTGAGGCTGCAGGTTCAGCACAGGTGGGCACACATGTTTGATGATGAACAGAGTAGCTGACTGCTGTGCACTGGCGTCAGCCTTTTGGGGGCTGAGGACAGGAAAGGTGGCATGGAGCATTTTGTGGGTCATCATCCTGTGCCAGTGTTTTAAGGTGACGTGGCGTGCTGGAAGCTGGTGGCAGCAAGTTATGCTAAGTGCTTGTGTAGGAGCCTGTCACAGGTCTCCAGCTGCCCCGCCTCGCTGACAGCCACGGGTGCTATATGATGTGTGGTGTGAGTGTTGTCAGGGGTTCCAGAAAGTCTCTGGAGTCACCCAGGAGGCATGGGGGCTGTGCCAGCAGGCAGGGTCAGCCAGAGCCCCGAGAGTAGGCTAGAAATGGTGCTGACCTGCAGTGGCGTTTAAGAAAGGATGTGGGTGGGGTGGGGTGGCTCTGAGGTATGCAGGACAGGCTGGTGTTTCCCAGTAGGGCTGGAATATCCAGGGGTCACACAGGAAAGTGGCTGAGTGGGAATGTGGAGCTGCAGAGTTTTTCCCTTAAAAAGACCAAAAGCAGCCTTGCAAAGTGGCTCACGCCTGTAATCCCAGCACTTTGGGAGGCAGAGGTGGGCGGATCACCTGAGGTCAGGAGTTCAGCTACTGGGGAGGCTGAGGAAGGGGGAATCGCTTGAACCTGGGAGGCAGACGTTGCAGTGAACTCAGATTGCACCACTGCACTCCACCCTGGCAACAAAGCAAGACTCCTGTCTCAAAAAAAAAAAAAACCAGAGGCCTCACTCGGCGCAGTAGGATGCGATCTGTCCTGTGCGCCGTCCTGCTGTGCCGTGGTTCTGCCCACGGAGCTGCTTCCTCAGGTGCGCTAGCCTCATTTTCAGGGCTAGTCATTGTACCCTTTGGGCACAGAAGATACAGAAAGTTCTGGCAGGCAGTGCTAGTCTTGTCACAAACTCAGGTCAGGCCAGTCAGGTGGGCCGGAGAGAGCCGCTGCCGGGAGGGGTGGGCGTGCACTGGCTGAGCCTGGTGGCCGACCACATCCCCTGCCCACTTCCCTGACTTCTCCAGCGCCTTGGTAGCCACAGCTCTCCAGGCATGTCCTCACCTTCCTTCAGGGCCCTGCCCTCCTGAACTGCCTTCTTCTGGGAAGGAGCGTCCTTGCCGTGGCTGTTCCCAGGACAGGGACAGGGGAGGCTGTGAGGGCCATGCTGCTGCAGTGGGTCTTGCTGGGTGCTGCCTGTGCCACAGACCCTGTTAGATGGGTGGAGCCTTCCAGAGCCAGGACCCCATGGCACCCTCAAACTCTGGGCAGCTGACAGAGGCTCGGGTGCTTGTCAGACTGTCTGCCCCTCAGCGGGGGCCTTGGTGTGAGCCCTGCATGCACCCCGGAGCCTGGCCTGCTCCCAGGAGTGGGGTCAGGACACTTGGGCCATTTTCCCTGGGGCCTGGCTCTGGCATTTCCAAGACTGCTTCTCTGGCAGCTGGCTGTGTTCCTGTGTTCTCTTTAGCAAGCTCTTCCCAAGCTTGGATAAACTTCAGGAGAGAAGGGGCTGGCCATTTGTAGGGATGCAGTTGTCCCGGCATTGCGTCCCGGCCCAGGCTCTCCTGCTGGAGAGGAGACGCTTGGGTGTGCGTGTCGTCAGTGAGTGGAAGCTCAGACTTGCCCTCTGTTAGGAGAGATGGTGTGCTTGGCCCAGCAGGTCCTCCTGTGCTTCAGATCGTGGGAAGCAGGGAAATGAGGAGGTGGGCTCGGAGGTGTGGGGGGCTGTGCTGGGTGTCCTGGGAGGATGTCTGCCCGCTGTCAGTGGCCAGCTGCCCAGGTGACGGGCCTGGCCTCCGAGTCTCCAGCATGGCTCACTGTGGTATCTTCTGAGGACTTCCTCTCTGCAGGGAAGCCCACTCAAGACCCCTCTTACCAGTCCCATGGGGCAGCTGCCTCTGTAGTATCCTCATCTCCACCAGACCCCGCAGGATGCCTAGTTCTTCTCTGCAGGGTGCCCCCTGCTGCAGTGTGGGGTGCACAGAGGTGGCCAGGGCCCTGGGGCCAGAGCTCCGCTTGGTGAAGGAAGACAGATCCCTGCCAGGGCTCTTGGGTTGCTCAGCAGCAGATGGCCCCTCCTGCCCAGTCCCACCCAGGGCTCGGGCTGTGGCTGGGTTTTCAGCTGTGCCCAGCTGCCCTTCCCAGAGCTTGCAGGGTTTATGAAGTGGCTCTTGTGAGATTGGGGGCAGGTCGCCGATCATCTGTGCACACTGTGGGAGAGTGAGTCTGGGAGGCCTTCGTGTCCCTTGAAGTTTTTTGCGGCTTGTGCTGGGGCCCTTGGGTGGCAGCCCTACCTCGATGGTGGCTCCTGCTGAGAGAGAGGCCCTGTACCAGTTTGGGCCCTGGGCTGCTTTCCCCTGGAGGTTCCTTGTCATGTTCCAGGCTTCCTTCAGCAGCCTGGACACGGGGCAGTGCAGGGGCCGCTCCTTGGCAGCTCCAGGGAGGATTGTGGGTGTTGGCTTACCTTGTCTCCGGCTGCCTTGCTCAGGTGATGACAGGGTGGGTGGATTTGGGAGAGGTTGGCTCAGATAGTGGTCCCTGCTTGTCCCCCAGCGCCTGCCTGGGCTCCAGCTAACATGAATCCCAAGAGCCCTTTGAAAGGATGTTGGAGCGACGCCACCTCGAGTGTGTGGACTCAGCTGCCACCTGGGATTGTGGTGGTGGCGGGTCTGTCTGGCACTCAGCTTCCGTCTCCAACAATGTCACCTCCACGCTACCTCGCCAAGCAGCTTCTGAAAAGGCCGGGGCTGCTGCTGCTGTGTCTGACCCACTCAGTCTTTCTGGCTGCCTCTAACCTTGCTGCTTTTTCCTTCATGCTGTCCTAGGAGGCCAAAGCAAAGTAAGTACCCACCTATCCTGGTGCCCCGTCCCCTTCATTTGACAGGGAACACCCAGGCAACACTGCACCCACAGGAACCCCAGCGCCACCTGTGCGTGGCCCAGTCTTCCCGGAGGGGCTGTAGTTTCCTGTAAAGCCGAGGAATTGGGTTTTCTGGGGGGGCAGCAGTAGGTGGGCACCCTGTGTGGCCCTGAGGAGGGTCCTGGCCTGGGCTGGCAAGTCAGCATGTGACATGCTGTTCTGCTCCCTGCGGGGAAGTGGTGGCAGTGCCAGGTCTATAGGAGCCTCAGAAGTGGCTTTCCCTCCCTGAGCAGCTGCTTCTGCCTGGATCGCCCAAGAGTGTGGTCTGAGACCACTTTAGCCAGTCAAGTCTGGCAGGGCATTGACACCGGGGCAGCTTAGTGGCAGTACTGATGGGAGCAGAGAGGCTAGCCGGGGTCCCGTGGGGGCTTGACGGCCAGAGAGGTGGGAGGGCAGACAAGCCCTGCCCGTCACACCACCTCGTGACGTCACAATGCTCTGCTGCCTAGGCTCTTGCTCCCACCCCACCCCAACCCCTGCCCTCCACCTGGCCCTGGTAAGTGTTGCCCCAGCCTGGGGGAGGAGTGAGCGGGGGAGCCCGGGGAGCTGCTTCTTGGTCCCCGTGGCCTCCTGGCCCTGTTTCCTCACCGGTCCCATTGGAGCTCGCTGCTGGGACTGAGGGATTCTGGCCACATGTCCAGAAAGAACTCCATGTTCCACTCAGAGGTAGGGCTTCAGAGTGCAGAACGTGGCCTTCCCCAAAGCGCTGCCTGCCTGGGTGGAGTGACCCCACCGGGGCGTCAGAATTGGCCTTGGTTTTATTGGGGAATGGTGGTAGGAGAAGGGCTAGACCTATAGCCCGTGGTGCGCAGGGCCTGCTCTTCACCAAGGCTGCCTCCCTCAGTGCAGACCAGCATGTGGCTCCAGTCACAGCCACATGCCCTGGGGCCACCGGGTCTGCCCTCAGGCTCCATCAGACACACTGGCGGAGGCAGCAGAATAGCAGAGGTGTTGGTCAGGGCCAGCTGCACGGCTCCCTCTTGAGGGTGCTCCTTGGGGTTGGGTAGGCCCAGGCACTTTCTGCTTTTGGGGAGCAGAGGGCGTGGCTGGGGAGGAAGCGATGGCAGGCTGAGCACAGGCTGGGACACTGACCTGCATCCCGACAGCAGATTTGCCCCTGCTGGGCCTGTCCTTTCGTAACACTACACTGGATACTTGGGAGCAGAGTGTGCCCCCCGCAGGATCCTTTGGGGCTGCTGGAGCACACTTCAGACCCAGCAGCCCTTGGTCGTGCACAGGGGCAGCAGATAATGGAGGTCACCCAGAGCTTGAGGGAGCAGCACGTCCAGTGAGGAGGCTGAGGCTCCTAGGTCACGGTAGCGAGTGGGGGTGGAGCCCCATGACCTGCCTCCCACCAAGATGGTCCCTCTTCCATCACACAGTACCAGAACCTTAGAGGGGACCCTGGTGTCCCGGAACTGTGAAATCCCCTTGATGCCCCTTTAGTTAGGATGGACCCAGAGGTCTGGGCTCCGGTTGGGAGGCAGGGGCAGCTGACAGGGAGCCCAGAGTTGTCTGTGCTGGAGGCACTTGGCCCTTCCTTTTTAGAGACTGGTCACCAGCATCCTCCCTGGTGTCCCCCATTGATGTGAGCCTTCATGAGTGGGTGCCCCACCCTCTGCCCAGCCACCCGGTTCCTCCTGGGGAGGACAGTCAGGCCCACGGAGAGGCTGCCCCTTTTCAAAAACCTTCAGGTGTGCTCTGGGTGTGGCAGTGGTGTGGCCAGGACAGCCACAGAGGCCATTGTGTACAGTGGGAACTCCAGCCACCATGGTGGGGTGGCCGGGCCTGGCCTGTGCAAAAATGCAGGGCGAGCTAGTTAGCCAGTTGAAGTTTATTTCAGATAAATGATGAAACATTTTTTAGTATAAGTATGTCGCAGATATTTCATGGGCCATACATTCACTAAAAAAATTATGTATTGTTCATATCCGAGTTAAATTAACTGAGCAATTCCTGCTTCTGTTTTATTTGGCAACTTGGAGGTTCTGTAAGAAAAGGTTTTCATGGCCAGGGTGGCTTGGTATGGTGGCTTCTGAACCCCTTTCGGAGAGCCAGGGCCATGGCAGATTAGTGAAGACAAGTTCTGCAGTTAAGACATATATATTTATATACACATATGTATGCTATTTTTTTCTTTTTTGAGACGGAGTCTTGCTCTCTTTCGCCAGGCTGGAGTGCAGTGGTGCGATCTCAGCTCACTGCAGCCTCTGCGTCCAGGTTCAAGCAATTCTCCTGCCTCAGCCTCCTGAGTAGCTGGGGCTACAGGCACACGCCACCACACCCAGCTAAATTTTTTTTGTATTTTTGAAGCAGGGTTACACCATGTTGGCCAGGACAGTTTCAAACTCCTGACCTTGTGATCTGCCTGCCTTGGCCTCCCAAAGTGCTGGGATTACAGGCATGAGCCACCACGCTCGGCCTGTTTTTTCTTCACCACAGAATGTCCCCCACATGGGCCTGACTTTCAAGTCCTTGAATGCCATCGCATGGAAGCCCCACTAGGGAGCATCCTCAGCCCCTGCCCCGGGAGGGCAGACATGGGAGGGTGGGCACGGGGCCTAAGCTGCCCGCTGTGTTGCAAATCTGCCCTCTGCTTGCTTTCTATCGCTGTGTCTGGAAGATGAGGAGCAGGAAGGCCTCCTGCGCCCTGGAGATGGTGTGGGAAGACAAGCACAAGTATGAGGAGGCCGAGCGGCGCTTCTACGAGCACGAGGCCATGCGGGCGGCCGCCTCTGCCCAGCAGCTGCCGGCCGAGGGGCAGGCCATGAACGGGCCCAGCCAGGACGACCCTGAGGACGTTGATGAGGCTGAGGCCCCCGACAGCAGCAGCAGGAGTGATCCCAGGAAGAGCCAGGACGGCAGGAAGCCCGTGCAGAAAAAAAGGAAGTGCTCTCCCAAGAGCGGGCTTGGCCCTGCGGACCTGGCCCTCGTGGGCCTCTCGGCTGACCACGTGTGGCTGGACAAGTCACTTTTCGACCAGGCAGAGAGCTCCTACCGCCAGAGGCTGGCAGATGTGGCTGCCCAGGCAGCCTGGCCTCCTGCCTTGGCCCCTTGGGGTCCCTGCACCCATGGAAGCCAGGTGGCCTGCCACCATGTGACCTGGGGGATCTGGGTCAACAAGTCCTCCTTCGACCAGGCTGAGCGGGCATTCATGGAATGGTCTCAGGCCCTGTTGCTGGCCCCTGAGGGCAGCCACAGGGAAGAGACTCCTGACACAGGCCAGGAGGTGGCTGTCCTGGACCTGGCCCACCAGCCCAGCCCACCAGTCAATGGCCAGCCCCCACTGGGCAGCCTGCAGGCACTGGTTCGGGAGGTGTGGCTGGAGAAGCCCCGGTATGATGCGGCCGAGAGGGGCTTCTACGAGGCCCTGTTTGATGGCCATCCCCCTGGGAAAGTGCGCCTGCAAGAGCGAGCCGGCCAGGCTGAGGGTGCCCGGCGGGGCCGCCGAGACCGGCGGGGCCGCAGTGCCTTAGGGAACAAGCGGGCCGCACCACGACGGGCCGATAGGGAGGCCCCCTCTGCCTTGCCCTACTGTTACTTCCTGCTGAAGGACGCAGAGGGCCCCTGGCTCAGCAAGCCCGCCTATGACAGCGCTGAGTGCCGCCACCATGCCGCCGAGGCCCTGCGCGTGGCCTGGCGTCTTGAAGCTGCCTCCCTGTCTCGCCGACCCAGTCCTCGGTCTGGCCCGTCCATGTCCAGCCTGAGACCCAAGTAGGAGAAACGTGCTGGGTGGGCACCCAGCCTGGGCTGTGGGCACAGGGACAGCCGTCCCAGGCTGGGGTTCCTCCAGCTCCTTCCCATGCCCACCTGGGGTGGGGGCTTCCCGAGACCTGTGGGCCCAGCTGAGTTGAATGCCGGAGCAGGCTGAGCCAGGGTTGTGCGGTGCTTGGGGTCACAAAGTTCTGGGCTGCTGGGTGGGGGTAGGGATGGGGTCAGCACAGGGCAGACTCTGCTTCACTCAGGGTCCCTTCCCTCTTTGGCTAGGAAACCCCCCGGTCCTCTGTGGCTGACACAATGCCAGGACTGAGAAGATGAGGTGACCCATGTGGGTGGGAAGCATTGAAGCTGGTTTCTGGCACCAGCCCTCCCCTGGGATGAGATGTAGGAGCCAGTGTGTCCCTGCCTGCCCGTCCTGTGCACCCCCAGCTTCCCTTGTCACCTGTAACCACCTCCGAGAGAAGGTGGCAGCGTTTCAGCTGCAGGGGCGCATGGCCAGTCAGGTGGCCTCCATCCAGGGTGCCCGGTTTGCGTGGCCTCCCTCTGGATGCTGGGGGCTTGCTCCAGGGTTGCAGGTGCAGCCCCAGCAGCAGTCTCTGGGGCCAGCAGGTGGGTGGGCAGTTAGACGAGAAAGGGAATGCAGAGGGCGTGGAAGTGGCAAGGCTGGCCTGCTGAAGAGGGTGACCTGGTGGTGGGTGGGCTGGGTCAGGGAAGGACTTGGAAGGTCCTACCTGAGTGTCCCAAACAGCTTCCTGGGCCCTGGAGGAGGTGGTGCCAACCTTGGACCCCCAGGGGTCTGGATTTGCTGGTTGACAAGATCAGACCTGAGGGTGGGACCCCATAGGGGAATACCACCTCCTGCCCCTCCACCTGTCCTGGTGTTCACAGTGGCCTGATCCCTCCTCACGCAGAGAGCATCCTGGGTCAGGGATGTGGAGGAGGCCTGCAGACTGCAGCCCTTGGTTGCTGAGAGGACCCTTGGCGAGGTCCAGCGGTGGCCCAGAGTCCTCCACACAGAGACTGGCGGCACAGTGGGATAGGGACCCTTCTGTTGCACTAGGACAGTAGGAGGGCCTTGGCCAGTCCAAGGTTGGGGACAGCAAACTCCATAAAGAACCAGAAGGTCTGGGTTCCAGCCACATAGGCGTCTGCCCAGCTCCTCTGCTGCCAGGCAGTGGGACAGCACGAGGTGGGGCTGTGTGCCAGGAAAAACCCATAGGCAGGATTTGCGATAGTCCTTGGTGTAGGGCAGCAGTTCTCAACCTTCTCGGTCTCAGGACCCCGAAGAGCTTTCATTATATCTACTGATTTTTACCGCATTCTCAATTAAAACTGAGAAATGGGCCAGGCATGGTGACTCATGCCTGTAACCCCAGCACTTTGGGGGGCCGAGGTAGGTGGATCACCTGAGGTCAGTAGTTCAAGACCAGCCAACATGGTGAAACCCTATGTCTACTAGAAATACAAAAAATTAGCCAGGTGCAATGGTGGGTGCCTGTAGTCCCAGCTACTCGGAAGGCTGAGGCAGGAGAATCGCTAAACCCAGGAGGCGGAGGCTGCAGTGAGCCGAGATCACACCACTGACTCCATCCTGGGTGACAGTGAGACTTGAAATCAAAAAACAAAACAAAACTGAGAAATGCTAAATGTACTTATTTGTTGAAGAAGAAACTTGTTACATATTAGTAACATGTTCGTGTTCTTTTTATGAGAAATACTTTTCCTATAACCAAAAAGTTCAGTGAGCAGATGCATGTCTGGTTTAGTGGGAAGCAGCTGGACCCTGTGGCTGCCCCCACACTCCAGCGGCCTGACGTAAACCCGGCTTCCTGTGCTGAAAGCAAGGGCCTTGTGACCCCCAGAGGTTTTTGGACCACACGTTGAGAACCCCTGGTCTGGAAGACAGGCCTGGGGCGCCATGTGGGGCGAGGGCTTATGGCTTGATGTCACTGTGTGGAGAACCACGGGTGTTCTCCGCGCGCCTGGAGCCTGTGTCACCAGGACCGGGATGGCGCCGAGCTGGCATCTGGAACTGGCGTGTCAGCCGTACCGCACCCTGGTGCTTCTGGGCTCCTCCGAGGGTCCCTGTAGGGAAGGGTGGGGCCAGGGCTGTCTCAGCCCCTCTTCCACACCATGCTGACTTTGCCTCTTTCCCCTCCCAGGAGAAAAATGGCTACAAACTTCCTAGTACATGAGAAGATCTGGTTCGACAAGTTCAAATATGACGATGCAGAAAGGAGATTCTACGAGCAGATGAACGGGCCTGTGGCTGGTGTTTCCCGCCAGGTGAGGGCTGGCGGCTATGCTGCCCCACAGGAGTGGCTGGGACACACAAGGAGGGTTCCTCTGGTGGCATCAGGAGGGCAGAGGCACCTGGCCCAGTGGCTCTGCTGTGGGTGCTGGGAGTGGGGTCTTGGGGCAGCCAGCCTTGGCCGGCCCCCCGGCTGGGTCTGCTCAGGGCCCTCCTGCCGGCGCCTGTGTGGTGTGTGGGGCCAGGCCTGGCCCTCGTTCCCTGCAGACGGGCTCCTGGGTCCGTCGTCATGGCCTCAGGCAGCTTCTGCTTTTCTGGCCTGCTGAGCTCTTGTTCTGTGCAGTACTTTCTTGCTCTCTCTCTCTGAGGGTTCATGGGGTTTTTTGGTTTTTTAGTTAAAAATTTTTTTTAATAAAAAAAAGACTGGTTCTTTCTGCACTGTCTGCAGGAGAACGGCGCCAGTGTGATCCTCCGTGACATTGCCAGAGCCAGAGAGAACATCCAGAAATCCCTGGCCGGAGTGAGTACCCGCGGCCCACGGCCCTGCGGGCTCCTGCCCGGCCAAGTAGCATGTCTGATTTTCCGGATGCCACTGGTTGTTTTGGCTTCACCGCAGAGTCAGGGCGGAGTGTGTGGTTCTGTGGCCTCCAGGCCCAGGCTGCCGCAGACGGTGTTCTTAACTCGGGTCCTTTCCACGCTTCCCTCTCATCTGCCTCCTGGCAGTCACATTGGCCGCTCCCGCAGGGCCGGCTGGGGGCTGCATGGTGCCATTGGCAGGTCAGCCGTGGGCGCTGCTGGGGGCGCTGCTGGGGGCTTGTGCCTCCCTGCTTGCTCCTGTGGCAGGACTGGGTCTGCCGGGCCTTCCTGCATTCCCTCTTAGGTCTTCCTCCACCGGGCAGAGAGGAGTGGTAGTTCCACGGGAGAGAGCAGTTCAGAGCCTAGAGTTGGCACCATGTTGAGTTGGAGACCCAGAGAGGAGCCCTGTAGCTCTGTTTGGCCTCCAGGCCCCGGGCCGAGATGAGGAGTCGGGGGCAGTGGCTGCGGCCTGACTGGGGCTGGCTGGGGAAGGGGTGTCCTCTGGGAGGTGGCCGTCCTGCTGCTCCTGAGGAGTTGAGACTGCGTTCTCCCTGGGATGGGGTACTGTCCTGGCCCTGAGAATGGGGTCTGTGTTTCCTGTGGCTGCTGCCATGGCATCCCACAGTTTCACGCTGGAAACAGCACATATGTATCCTGATCTGAAATGTGTCTCATGAGGCTAACTGTTGTCAGCAGGGCTCCAGGAGGAGTCTTCCTTTGCCTCACCCAGATTCTGTCAATACCCACGTTTGCTTGGTTCTTGGTTCAAGGTGCTCAGCTGGCAGCCTCGTTGCCTCCACCTCCACATCCGTCTCACGCCTCTCCCCGAGCCTCCTGCCTTGCTCTGTCACCTACACGGTGCTTGTGCTTGTGCTTGCTTTGGGCCCGCCTGGGTCCCAGGTCCAGGATAGTCCCCACCTCAGAATCTGGAGTTTAATCCTGTTTGCCGTGTGAGGTAGTGGATTCCCATGCTCTGGGGGTTGGGGATTCCCATTGCCTCATTCATAAGGTGCGTTGCTCCCCACCAACATCCACAGAAGCCTGGGCCCCCCACAGTTCCCCCCAAAGTCCAGAATCCCATCCAATCTGTGGACTGGTGAAACTGGAAAACAAGTTATCTGCTCCCAAAATGCGATTTTGGGACAGGCATTTCTCTTCAAAATGGGAAAAGAAGGAAACAGGGTGTTGTCAGTCCAGGCAGTTTCGCCCTCCAGCCTGTCAGACTGCGTGAGGTTTGAAGGCCTGGGAGTGTTCCCCTGTGGCTCATGGTCCCACCCTCTGTCATTTTTTAGCATCCCCCTTCGTACCAACAGCATGTTCGTGGCAGTTTAGGTTTAGGTTGTTCTAGATGGTGATGTGTTTGCCCTGCTCCTCACCTCCTTTGAGTCTTCACTGAGGGTCTTAGCATTAGAATTCTGCTGACAGTCTGCTCAAGGCAGGCTAGGGTTTTCCTTTTGGCGGGGGCAGGGGTGGACGGAGTCTTGCCCTGTCGCCCAGGCTGGAGTGCAGTGACACGATCTTGGCTTGCTGCCACCTCCGCCTCTGGGGTTCCAGTTCTTCTCAACTGCAGCCTTCCAAGTAGCTGGGACTACAGGCGCCCACCACCACGCCCGGCTAAGTTTTTTTGTGTTTTTAGTAGAGACCAGGTTTCTCACTGTTGGCCAGGCTGGTCTTAAACTCCTGACCTCAAGTGATGCCCCGCCTCAGCGTCCCGAAGCTGGGATTACAGGCGTGAGCCTCCGTGCCCGGCCCAGGCTAGGATTTTTCTCTCATGCTCCTCAGAGTTCTTTCAGCCTCACCACTGCCCAGCTCCAAAGCCATCTCCACATTTCTGGATATTCCGACAGCACCCCACTTCTAGGGCCAAGATCTGTGTTGGTTTCTGCTCAGCGTTGCCATAGCATCACCACACTTCAGTGGCTCAAAACGGCGCAAGTTCCTCATCTTGCAGTTCTGGTGGTCAGAAGTCTCAGATTATCTTACGGGCCAAAATCAACATGTCGGCAAGGCCGTGGTCCTTCTGGTGTCTCTCGGGGGAGAATCAGCTTCCTCGTCTCTTCTGGCTGCTGGAAGCTGCCCACAGCCCTTGGCACAAGGCTCCTGGGCAGCTGTCTCATCACTCAGCCTGCCTCTGTGGGTGCACTTGGGTTCTCCAGCACCCTCTCCGTGTTCAGATCCACTTCGTGACAGCTGCAGAACCCCTTTTGCCATGGGGACTATATTTACAGGCCCTGGGACTTGTATGTGGACGTCTTTGTGGGGCCATTATTCTGTCTGCCACAGCCACAGCCAGCTGGGGATGTGCTGGCTCTGGCTCCCAGGCCATAGTCTGGGCATCCCTGGGTGGGTGGCCCCAGGGAGAGCTGCCACTCCTGTCTGCCAGGTGGGTGCTCCTTTGTGCCTTGTGTTCTGCCCAGATCCCAACCCAGCGCCCCTGGCTTGCCCAGGCACCTGACCAAGTCCAGGCTAGGCAGACACGGGATTAAGGTAGCACAGATTTTTGCACCGAAGTCAGGCATATTGCGCTGTGGTACCCAGAAGCAGGGTGTGGGGGCTTGGCCCAGGGCTGCAGGAACTCTTCTTGCCCTGGCTGTGTGGGGTCAACCCTGAGGTCATGGTCTCCGGGACAGGCAGGTGGGCATACTGTTAGGGCTTAGGAGCTGGTTTGTTGCTATAACCAAGTTGCATAGACTGGGCGACTTAAACCACCTGCATTTTTTCATAGCTCTGGAGGCTGGAAGTCCACGGTCAAGGTAGCAGCAGGGCTGGTTTCTCCTGAGGCCCCGCTCCTTGGCACGTGGATGGTCTTCTCCATGTCCTCACACGGTCATCCCTCTGAGTGTGTGTGTCCCAAGGTCTTCATGTTGGACACCAGTCAGATTGGATTGTCGCCGGCCCTTCAGTGACGATTACCTCTGTATAAAGGCCCCGTCTCCAAATAAGGTCACGTTTGGGGGATAAGACTCCCAACATGTGGATTTGGAAGGATGTCATTCAGCCCGTGGCAGGCCCAGCCTCGTCTTGGATTTGGGGTGGGAGCTTTCAGCAGACACTGGGATTTCAGAACTGCAGGGTTTCTGGGAATGAGGTGCTGGCACAGGGTTGGAGGCACAGATCTGGCTTTTGGCATCCTCCAAGTCCCTGAGGGCCTGCTGTGACGCCACTGGGTGACCTGGGCCTGCCCCACTGAAGCTGTGCTCGGGGTCCCTGGATGTGTGGCATTCCCAGTCCCCTCCTGAGTTGGCATCAAGGGAGGGGGCTCCCGCTCTGGCCTGAGTGCTGTGGGCCCTGGCCTAGTTGCCCTCAGAGCCACCCCAGGCGGTGGTGAAATGCCCCCCACTGCTCATCATGCATCCTGGGGCCAGTGCTGACGTAGTGCCTCTTCCAGAGGGGACCTTTTCCGTGTCCTTGGGCCTGCTGTGTAGGGTGCATGAGGCCTCGGTTGCCATGGCCCTGCCACTCGCAGATTCTGGCTTCCCTGGGACCCAGCCCCACTCCCACAGGAGGTCTGCTGTGATTCTCCATGCCCCGTGCCCCCATGCCCCACAGCCAGGCCCTCCTACCCCAGCTTCTGCCCCAGAGGTTGTCAGAGTTTCTGCCAGTGTCTCCCGCACCCGCACTGCCATTCACATGTGTTCGTATTCACTCAAGGTGGCTGGCAAAATAGGAAGGGAAGTACAGGGAAGTTATAGATTATGGTCTTAAACTTTTTGGAAAGCGGAAAAGTTTCAGCGAGACTGGCTAAAGGCAGCCAGTTCTTAATGTTAGAACTTTGTCATGAGGTAAAGATTAAGATAATGAAATCCCCCAGTTAAGTCTGTTTACCTCACATTCCTTTGTCCCTGCTCTCATTTGTCGACTCACATGAACCGTGTGCTAGATGGCCCTCTCAACACACGTGAAACCACTCGTAACCATATTCATTATCCACAAGCATGTTGACTTAGAACCTCTGTTATTAAATCCATACTGAATAGACGTGAGGGGGAACAAGGAGTGTGTCCAGTTAGCTGCAGTCGCCCTCTGACAGCAGCTGACAAGCATCCCTAGCCCACTCAGATCACAGTACTAGGTGTGAGTGTATCCGTTCATCCGTCACTGAGTCAGGTCTGCAGGACGGACCTCCACAGGTGGTGATGAGCGGCTCACATGCGCCCTGCCAGCCTGGCCTTCTTCCTGGCCTTGCTGCCAAGTGGGCCTCCTGGGCCACAGGGTTGGCTTGGCCTTGCCCATGATCTGTGGGGCTCAGCTCCCACACTCTTCAGATACATAAACATGCAGTCCCCATAGCATGTTCCCAAGGACTGGCAGGAAGTCCCCAGGGACGGGGCTGCACGTTGGGCAAAGGCTTGAGTGTATCTGCACCTGCTACAAGGACTGGGTTTGTCTGTCCAGCTGCTGCGGCCCATCCCCACAGAGAGGGAGCCCTGGGGAGCTGTCGAGATGGAGTCAGCTGAGAGCTCCCTGCGGCGAGGCGCACCCTGTCCTAAGAGCCATTCTGTTGGCGGGTGGGCTGGCTGAATGGATGGTGCATGCAGGTGGATGCCCAAGGACTGGCTCATGTCAAGGGCCAGGAGGCTGGGAGCCTGTCTGGGCCCCGGGGCATCAATCAGGCTGAGCTGTGGCCGAGTATGAGGTGGGCTTGGGGCCCTGGGTCATCTAGAAACTGGCTTCTGAGTGAGATGGCAGGTGTGTGTCCCAGGGAGGTGAGGTTGTGGGTGGGTGCTGCCCACACAGGTGGGCTCCTTCCTTCTGCCCCCACTGGGCCCTCAGCTGCTGTCCCCGCCCATTGCCACTGCCGCCTGGTCCCCTGAGGCCTGTCCCAGGCTGTGCCCAGGACTGTGAGCCCTTTACCACCTCCCACCAGCCTCTGAGGCTGGCTGCTCAGCGGGGTCCCACCAGGCAGCAGCAGCCATGGCCCAGCTCCCCATGGCCTCTGTTTGGGGAACCCAGGGCTTCCTGGCTGAGAATTTCATTGTGGTCTATGGCAGCTGCCATCTCTCAGGTCACCACCCATAAGTTTAAGCTGGGTGTTTGCGGGGGATACCTCCTGCTGTCCCTAACTGGAGTTTTCCTACTGTGAGTTCCCACAGTTCCTGAGCATGGCAGGGGGACCCAATGGAGCTTACCAGAGCCTCTGAGGGGACTCTTAGGAGCTGTGAATAAGGGGCTCCAGGAGCAGGCTGGAGCACTGAGCCCTCCCCTCCTCCTGCCTTGCAGAGCTCAGGCCCCGGGGCCTCCAGCGGCCCCAGTGGAGACCACAGCGAGCTTGTTGTCCGGATCGCCAGTCTGGAAGTGGAGAACCAGAGCCTGCGTGGCGGTGAGGCCCGGGCCAGCGGGTAGGGGCTGCCCCTGGCCCCTGCCATCTAACCATGCCCCCCCTCGCCCCCACAGTGGTGCAGGAGCTGCAGCAGGCTGTCTCCAAGCTGGAGGCCCGGCTGAATGTGCTGGAGAAGAGCTCACCCGGCCACCGGGCCACAGCCCCGCAGACCCAGGTGAGTGCCCTCCCCAAACCTGACGCTGCAAGGGGACCACGTGGCCCTGCTGGCTTACCAATCTCCCTGTGGGCTGGCCCCAGCAACAGTGATGAGCTGGCAGCCAGGATACTGGCATCCTCAAGTCCCCAGGAAGGTTTACAGTTGTGCCTGAGCTAATCCCCTGGGCAGGTGGAGGCAGCTCGTGTCTCTCCCTGGGCCCTGTATGTTGGGAGCCCCAACTCGGGTGCACAGGGCCTGCCCTTCCTCCAGAGGAGGGAGGGTGGAGGGCCAGGAGGCAGCCAGACCGCTCTGGGCCCTGGCTGGGGCGTCTCAGCCTTGCCTCCTGTCCCGTCCCCTGTGGCAGCACGTGTCCCCCATGCGCCAAGTGGAGCCCCCAACCAAGAAGCCAGCCACACCGGCAGAGGATGACGAGGACGATGACATTGACCTGTTTGGCAGCGACAATGAGGAGGAGGACAAGGAGGCAGCCCAGCTGCGGGAGGAGCGGCTGCGGCAGTACGCGGAGAAAAAGGCCAAGAAGCCGGCGCTGGTGGCCAAGTCCTCCATCCTGCTGGATGTCAAGCCTGTGAGTGGGAGGGGCAGGGCTTTGGGTGGCCGGGCACTTCCCTGGCACCCGCCCAGCCGGCTCAGCCTATGCTCCTTCCCCTGCCCTTCTGGGTTCTGGGGAGACTTTAAAGCCAAGTTTAGAAGTCTTGGGATAAACAGAAACTTGGAGACATGCAGGTGTGAATTTGAATTGTTTTCTGAGGGCCCTTTAAGGAAACAATTGTGCACACACAGTGGTGGTGGTGGGGGGCATACAGGTATTCTGGGGGTGGCTGACCCCCAGCTTTTCTCCTTTCTCCACAGTGGGATGATGAGACGGACATGGCCCAGCTGGAGTCCTGCGTGCGCTCCATCCAGCTAGACGGGCTGGTCTGGGGGGCCTCCAAGCTGGTGCCTGTGGGCTACGGTATCCGGAAGCTGCAGATTCAGTGTGTGGTGGAGGATGACAAGGTGGGGACGGACTTGCTGGAGGAGGAGATCACCAAGTTTGAGGAGCATGTGAGTGGGCTCGCTAGGGAGGGAATGGGGGAGGGAGGCCACGCCCTGTGTTCCGCCCCACAGCAGTGGGGAGGGAGGCCCCGCCCTGTGCCCCCCTCCTGTGCTCCACCCCACAGCAGGAGGGAGGGAGGCCCCGCCCTGTGCTCCGCCCCACAGCGGGAGGGAGCGAGTCCCAGAGTGAACCCTGCCTCGGAGGAGGCTCCTGGGACCAAGTGGGCTGTAGGGAAACAGCCCTGACCATCGCCGTCTGCCTCTCCCCAGGTGCAGAGTGTTGACATCGCAGCTTTCAACAAGATCTGAAGCCTGAGTGTGTACGTGTGTGTGTGCGTGCGTGTGCCTGAGGCCCTGCCGTGATTAAAAACTGAGACCGGCCCTCTGGCTCCCGTCCTGGTCACTTCCTGCTCACACCTGGCCTGTCTGCTTCCCAGCCTCAGCTCCATCTCTGCCCGCCGCCTCCACGCGGTCATCCCAGCTGCCGCCATCCTCCGTGCCCGTGTGACCTTTCCTGGCAGACCTCTGCCTGCCCCTGTCTCCTGGCCACTCCCTCCCGAAGCTCTGGCCCTTCCTCCTTTCCATGGCAAGCAAGTCCAGTTTAGGGGGTTTAAAAAGCCAGAAACAGAACTGTTAGCTCATTATCTGGAGAGGCCACCCACTCTGCCTCCTGTCGGCACTGTCCCCCATGGAAGCAAGCGTGCAAGCCTGGATCCGTCCGGGACGGAGGCCCCAGCGGCAGCGGCCCTGCAGCCTTGCCCTTGGTCAAGTGCTGCCCTGGCCCTCCCCTCATTTAGTCCTGGTGCCCCTCCCTTGGTGATCTGCGGTGGCCAGAGTAGGGCTGCCTGTGCTCTGTGGAGCTGTGCCTTGGTGTCCTGGCAGCCCCATGTGGTCAGCTTGAATGGCCACGCCCCTTCGGGACCACCCGTCTGCTTTGGGGTGAAAGAGGGTGGGGTGTGATTACTGGATTACTCCTGGTCAGACTGTCCTTGGGGCCCCAAGCCACAGGGACTGGATTCCCTGGGTCCCGAGGGCCCTGATTGCCCTCAAAGCTTTAGAAGTTTTCCCGTGGGGCTTGGAGTGCAGGACCAGATAAAAGCCATCAATGAGGAACACTGGGCCTTCATAGCCACAGAAGGCCTTCTGGTGCCAGCTGACTGGGCATGTGCCCCCTCCTCATGCCTGCGTTTCCTGGGTGCCAAGCTCTTTCCAAATGACATTCGTGCCCATCTGGGCGCCCTCGTCCCAGGCTGGCTGCTCAAGCTCCAGCTGGGGCAGCCTCTGGCCTCCGCTCCCCAGGGCCAGGGCAGAGGCTGGCCGGCGGCCAACCGCCGTCCTCTGGGTCGCTGCGGGTGCAGTCTGGCTGGCCTGTCCTCCACCCTTTTGCCTCCTGTAAAGCTGCACCTCTTACCCGGCCAAGGGGTGGAGCCACGGGCCACAGGAAGCACCTCCGGGGACCGGGACCGGACTGCGCTCCAAAGAGGCTGTTGGGCCTGGAGTGGGGTGGGAGTCCTAGAGGAGTTGGGTGACATCCCCACTCTATCCCGGGTCCAGCTGTTGCGATCTCTCTCAGCGCGCCGAAACCATCAGACCCATCCCGTCTTCTGGCGCGTCCCGTGCTGCGCCCAAACCTTACGATAAGCCCCGCCGGGAGCGCGCCATAGGCTGGGACGCGTCACGGGGCCTAGGCCGGGGCGGGCCGGAGTCCAGACGTCGGGAGCGGGATGGCGGCGGAGCAGGACCCCGAGGGGCGCGCGGCGGCGTGGCCGCTGCTCACCGACTTCTACCAGGCCACCATGGCGCTGGGCTATTGGCGCGCGGGCCGGGCGCGGGACGCCGCGGAGTTCGAGCTCTTCTTCCGCCGCTGCCCGTTCGGCGGCGCCTTCGCCTTGGCCGCCGGCTTGCGCGACTGTGTGCGCTTCCTGCGCACCTTCCGCCTGCGGGACGCCGGTAGCCCCGCACGCGCGACGGAAGCCCCCACCCCGGGAGCCCCCCACGCCCAACGGGAGCCCCCACCCCATGAGTGCCCCATGCCCGACTGGAGCCCTCACCCCAGGAACCCCCCACGCCCGACGGAAGACCCCACCCCACGAGCCCCCCATGCCCGAAGTAGCCCCCTATGGCCGGTGGAAGTCCCCACCCACCCAATGGAACTCCCATGCCCCACAACCAGTTTGTCCCCGCGCTCAGTGAGGGACACCTGCGCTCGCCTTCTGCTTAGGAGCCCCTAGGGATCCCCACCCCTCACCTTCCTACCAGGGCCTGCACGTCACCTCTGGTCTCAGCGCAGTAACTGGTTTCCAGACGTGCAGTTCCTGGCCTCGGTGCTGCCCCCAGACACGGATCCCAATTTCTTCGAGCACCTTCGGGCCCTCGACTGCTCCGAGGTGACGGTGCGGGCCCTGCCCGAGGGCTCCCTCGCCTTCCCAGGCGTGAGTAGGGGTGAGCGGGCCGGGCGGGGGCGCGGGGGCTCGGTCCGGCGCAGAGCTGACTTCGCTCCTCGCAGGTGCCGCTGCTGCAGGTGTCCGGGCCGCTCCTGGTGGTCCAGCTGCTGGAGACGCCGCTGCTCTGCCTGGTCAGCTACGCCAGGTGGGCTGCGGGCCGGCGGGCAGGGGACGGGCCCCAGCGGCGGGGTTCTGCGCTGGACAGCGGCGGTGGCGCTGGCTGCCCAGGGCTCCCAGGGCTGGCCTCCCGCCCCCACTGTGCTGGGTGTAAGGAGGAGCCGGGTGAGGGTAGCGCACCGAGGCTGGGAGTTCCAGGCCCCAGGTAACTCTGCCATCTTGGGTGATCTGGTGACCCCCACCCTGTGCCCCCTGACTCTTGGCTCCCCACAGCCTGGTGGCCACCAACGCTGCGCGGCTTCGCTTGATCGCAGGGCCAGAGAAGCGGCTGCTAGAGATGGGCCTGCGTCGGGCTCAGGGCCCCGATGGGGGCCTGACAGCCTCCACCTACAGCTACCTGGGCGGTGAGGGTCTGGTGTGGGGGAAGGCAAGGGCCGGGGAGGAGGAGCCCGGGCTTGGCCCCAAGTCCCCCAATCCCGCTGCCTTCCTCCCCAGGCTTTGACAGTAGCAGCAACGTGCTAGCGGGCCAGCTTCGAGGTGTGCCGGTGGCCGGGACCCTGGCCCACTCCTTCGTCACTTCCTTCTCAGGCAGCGAGCTGCCCCCTGACCCGGTCAGTCCCTCCTCCCAACCCTGCTGTGGCCAGGCGACAGGCCCCAAGCCAGCCCTTGCCCTGGAGAGAGGCATGCCACCCGGGGAAGGTCACCCCAGTGCTGTCCCAGGAAGCTGGCACGGCCTGCATTACCTTTGCCCTCAAACCAGGGTGGCTCTGGCTGCTCCCAGGCCCCACCCAGCATTCTTGGCCCCCATCCTTCACCAACCCATTCCACAGATGTTGGCGCCTGCGGCTGGTGAGGGCCCTGGGGTGGACCTGGCGGCCAAAGCCCAGGTGTGGCTGGAGCGCGTGTGTGCCCACCTCGGGCTGGGGGTGCAGGAGCCACACCCAGGCGAGCGGGCAGCCTTTGTGGCCTATGCCCTGGCCTTTCCCCGGGCCTTCCAGGGCCTCCTGGACTCCTATAGCGTGCGGAGGTGAGTCCAGCACTCTAGGAGTGGGCTCAGCAGAACCTTGGCAGTCCCTGACCCCCTTATCTGTCCCCGCAGGAGTGGTCTCCCCAACTTCCTGGCAGTCTCGCTGGCCCTGGGAGAGCTGGGCTACCGGGCCGTGGGCGTGAGGCTGGACAGCGGTGACCTGCTGCAGCAGGCGCAGGAGATCCGCCAGGTCTTCCGAACCGTCGCTGCCCAGTGAGTTCTCCAGGGAGCAGGTTTGCCTGGTGGGAGACCCCGGGGAGCCAGGATTTGGGAGTGGGGCAGGGAAGGACAGTGAGGCACTCTGCTGCAGGCCCTGGCAGGGAGGTAAGGTGTGGGGCTCCCTAGGGGCTCCTAAGCAGAAGGCGAGCACAGGTGTCCCTGACTGAGGCCGTGGGGGGGGGCACTAGGTGAATCAGAAGACTTGAGGGGCAGCCCCCACCCTTTCTCCACCCACGCGCAGGTTCCAGGTGCCCTGGCTGGAGTCAGTCCCCATCGCGGTCAGCAACAACATTGACGAGGAGGCGCTGGTGCAACTGGCCCAGGAGGTGGGGTGGGCAAGGGGGTAGGCAGAGGGTGGCTGGGGGCTCCTGGGGCCCTCACAGGCCCTGGCTGGGCTCACTGCCACCTCCTCTCCCCCACCCAGGGCAGCGAGGTGAACGTCATTGGCATTGGCACCAGTGTGGTCACCTGCCCCCAACAGCCTTCCCTGGGCTGCGTCTATAAGGTGGGGACAGTGTCTGTGGCCCAGGTCGGGGCAGGTGTGAGGGATGGTGAGGGGTGGGGGATGAGGACCAGCCAGCTCAACAACCTCTCCTCGCAGCTGGTGGCCGTGGGGGGCCAGCCACGAATGAAGCTTACCGAGGACCCTGAGAAGCAGACGTTGCCTGGGAGCAAGGCTGCTTTCCGGCTCCTGGGCTCTGACGGTGAGCGCCTCCCGTCCCCCCACTGTCCGCCTTCAAGGCACCAGGCCCCCCTTATTCTTGACCCCACCCTCACAGGGTCTCTCCTCATGGATGTGCTGCAGTTGGCAGAAGAGCCGGTGCCACAGGCTGGGCAGGAGCTGAGGGTGTGGCCTCGAGGGTCTCAGGAGCCCTGCACCGTGCGGCCAGCCCGGGTGCAGCCACTGCTACGGCTCTGCCTCCAGCAGGGACAGGTGGCCACTCCTCTGCCCTCACCCTGCCCCAGCCCCTGTGGAGCCCTCCCGGGAGCCAGCCCTGAGCTTCTCTTTCCTGGCCTCTTCCCTGCAGCTGTGTGAGCCACTCCCATCCCTGGCAGAGTCTAGAGCCTTGGCCCAGCTGTCCCTGAGCCAACTCAGCCCTGCGCACAGGCGGCTGCGGAGCCCGGCACAGTACCAGGTGGGGGGATGCCCGCCCTGGCGTCCTGCCCTGGGTGCCCTCACCCCACCCCACCCACCGCTCCCCTCCTCTGCTCCCGGCAGGTGGCGCTGTCGGAGAGGCTGCAGACCCTGGTGGACAGTCGGCGTGTGGGGACGTCCCCCTGAGTCTTCCAGCGAGGCTGCCTGGAAACAACACGAGTCACTCGCTAACCCCACAGCTTGTCCTGTGTCGTTGTTCACCTGGCCCCCGGGCTTCCCAGGCTGGGCTGGAGTCGGGAATCTGAGCTGGAGGAGCAGGAGGGTTTGCATCCCAGGGAAAGCACTCGTCCTGCTGGGGTGGGAGGCAGCCCTGCGCTGAGGCCTGACGGGCAGCTAGGAGCCCCCAGCTGGGGGTGGGCTGCGGGGAGTCAGATCCCACACGGGAGCTGCAAGGCCACAGGTAGGGAGGGACTTGCTGCAGAAGACCTCTCCTTGCTAGAGGCAGGCTGGAGGTGGGACAGGGTGGGGGGTACCAGGTAAGAGGGTCCAGCCGTGGCCCTGGGCTCCCACACCTGCCTAGGCCCTGCCCCCAGGCTCAGGGTCAGCGAGGACATTTCAAACTCCGCAGTCCAAAAGTGAGAGCTCAGGTGTCTCCTGCCACTGCTGTTGCCAACCTGGCACCACCTTGGCATCTGTCACCGGCCAGCCAGGCCTCAAGGACACAGCCCCCGACCCAGCAGCCCAGGGAAGGGGAGGAAAGATGGGGAAGAAGCTGAAGCCCCAGGAGCTGACTCAGCTGCAGACACCCGGCCCGAGTGGCACTGTGCCTGGCTGTGCTGGGCTGGCCCTGACTGCGCCAGCACGTTCCTGATCTCAGGGTTCCGCCAGTTTTGGCAACACAAGCTTCAGAGGAACTGCTCGGGAGAGGGGTTCTAGGCTTGGCAGGAAGTGGAGGCTGGGGGCCCAGGCCCCACTTGTCCAAGCAGCCTAAGGGGGCACACATAGGCAAGGGTGCGGGGGAATGCGGGGAATGCCGACCGCCTGGGCTGCGTCAGGGGCACTTCCGCCTGCCCAGGCATTCCGCCAGACCAGCTCATCTGGCTCCCCAGGGCTCAGGGCTGGGCAGCACCCACTGTGTGGTTGGCTGAGGGTGGAGGGCGGGGACTTGGAGCAGGGGCCCATCCAGCCAGCCCCGCAGAGTATGAGCTGGAGAGATTGAGACTCACATGCTGGGCAGAACGCAGCACGCCCCGGCCACCCACAGGGCACCCCCACACTCTGAGGGGCCCAGCCGGGGCATGTTCTGGAGAGAGAGAGACTCACACGCTGGGCAGAACACAGCACGCCCTGGCCACCCACAGGGCACCCTCACACTCTGAGGGGCCCAGCCGGGGTGTGTTCATCCATGTTGCACTGCTGTAAAGAAATACCTGAGGCTGGGTAATTTATTTATTTTATTATTTTTTTGAGACAGAGTCTTGTTCTTGTTGCCCAGGCTGCAGTGCGATGGCATGACCTCGGCTCACTGCAACCTCCGCCTCCTGGGTTCAAGGGATTCTCCTGCCTCAGCCTCCTGAGTAGCTGGGACTATAGGTGCGCACCATCTCACCCAGCTAATTTTTTGTAGTTTTAGTAGAGACGGGGTTTCACTGTTACCCAAGGTGGTCTTGATCTCCTGCCCTCGTGATCTGCCTTCCTCAGCCTCCCAAAGTGCTAGGATTCCAGGTGGGAGCCACCGTGCCCAGCCAAACTGGTAATTTATTTTTTTTTAAAAAAAGAGGTTTAATTGGCCCACGGTTCTGCAGGCTGCAGCGGAAGCTGGCTGGGGAGGCCTCAGGAAACAGCATCGTGGCGGAAGGGAAGCGGGCAGGTGTTACGTGGCCTGAGCCGGAGGAAGGGGTGGGGCGGTGCCACACTTTAAAACAACCAGATCTTGAGAACTCTATCATGGGAACGGCACCAAAGGGGGACGTCCACCCCAGGATCCAATCACGTCCCACCAGGCTCCCTTTCCAGCACTGGGGATTACCTTTCAACATGAGATTTGGGCGGGGATACCCTTCAAAACTAACCAGGACCCAGAGGGGACCCCCGACAGGGGTAGGCACCTGCACAGGCTCTGGAGGGCCCGCCGCTCCTCTGGCATCTTCGCTGCCCGCCCATCCCTCCGGGCTGCCCCAAGCCCACCCAGTCGTTCCCGTTCCAGGGTGTCTGACAGAGCCAGCGGGCAGGGGCAGGGCCAGCACTAGCCCCGGGCCCAGTGGGGAGCTGACTGCTTGTCAGGGGCTGAATCAGGCCTCAGCTCAGGACGGGGCCCTCAGCTCAGACTCCTGGACCCAGCTAGGACCTCCTCAGGGCTGTCCACGACTGCCCCAAGCCCCCCAGGGTTAGGGCTCTTCTGCCCCTTTCTCTGTGATTCTGCCAGCTCTTGGGGATCCTGTTCCAGGGCCCTGGTGGGGAGAGCCAGACCACAACACTCAGGCTCCAGGCTGGGCACTCCCCTCCAGCAGCCAGGGCAGGAGGGCCCCTCACAGGCCCACGGCAGGCACCTCCGTGTGGCTCCCCAGCCCCCACACGCTGGCGCACACGCCACCACGCCCGTCCGTGGTCCCGCCCGGGCCAGCTTCTAGGTCAGGCCTGGGCACGACTTCCCAGGAGGAGCAGCGGCAGGTGCTACAGGTGAAGGCAGCGATGGCTGGGGGTGTGTGGGGCTGGGGCCGGGAGACGCCCGTGGGGGCTCTAACCCTGACAGCTGTGGCCGAAGGAATCCGGGCCAGGCAGGGACGGTCCCAGGAACCCTCTTCCACAGGCCCTCAGCCTGAGCCCTGGGAGCTCAAACCTGGAGCTGAGCCACAGACCCAGGCACTCGCCACCCATTCTGAGACTGAGCCTGGGTGTGCGGCCACCAGCCCTGAAGCCGGCAGTGAGCCCCGCTCCCCTGAGGGGCCCCACCAGGTGAGGGGTGAGGGAAGGGATGCTGTGTGGACCGCCCGGGCTCCTGTGAAGGCCAGGTGGAGGGGGACGTGCTGGGCCTGGTGGAGGCCAGGGTGAAACAGGCTGGTGAGCAACAGAGGAGCGAGGGATTGTGTAGGAAGCCAGGTGGGAAGCTGAGGGACCGGGAAGAGAGCTAGGAGAGGCCTGGGCACTTCAGACACCCCACCCATCCTGCCCTAGGTTCCCCAGAGTTCCTGGGAGGAGGGGGTCCTTGCTGACCTCGCATTGTACACGGCTGCCTGCCTGGAGGAGGCTGGCTTCGCAGGGACCCAGGCGACAGCGCTTACCCTGTCCTCAGCCCTGGAGGCCCGGGGGGAACGGCTGGAGGACCAGGTCAGCTTCCACCCACTCCATGCCCTACAGACTCCTGCCAGTCCTGGCACCAAGGTGGTGGGAGGAGCCTGGAGAGCACAGCCTGACCTTGCCACCTTCAGGCTGCTCCAGCCAGGTGGGGTTGGGGAGGGGGTGAGGAGGGGTACAGGTGAGAGGGAATGGACAGTGGAAGAGGCCTGACTGCTGAAGCCTGCTCCTCCCCGCCAGGTGCATGCTCTGGTGCGCGGGCTGCTGGCGCAGGTGCCCAGCCTGGCGGAGGGGAGGCCCCGGAGGGCGGCCCTGAGAGTGCTGAGCGCGCTGGCCCTGGAGCACGCGCGGGACGTGGTGTGTGCGCTGCTGCCCTGCTCTCTGCCCCCCGATCGGTAACCCAACCTGCCCGGCCGTGCGGCCCCCAAGCGCTTCCTTCCCCCTTCCCGCTTGGCGGTGGAGTCTGGCCCCAGACAGGGGAGCTGAAAGGGAGCAGGGCCTCCCTACGCCATCCCCACGGTGACGCCTGCCCCGTGTCCACTCCTGCTCCCCTCACTTTTAGTTCTGCAAACTCCGCCCACCCTCCCGCCACAGGGTTTCTGAGGCTGGGCTCCTCTGGGAGCTGTCTTCTATCTACAGGTAGTCTCCCCTGGAGACTATGCTGGGGTTGGCTCCGGAGTAGGGTGAGTGAGCTTCGGGGACTAACGTGCCTGGACACCCTGGCTCTTTGGTTAATTTTCCCCAGAAGTTATCTTTGGTTTTATTCTCTGTAGCGATTAAAAAAAATAATAATGCCAGGTTTATTTCACTGTCGCTGACCCAACAGGACTCCCAGCGGGTCCCCATTTGGCAGCTGAGCTTGAGACAGACTATTTTGTGGTCTGCACAATTAACACTTCATTTGTTTATTTGGGATTTGGGGATGTGGGAGACCGGGGTGGTGGTTTCCTGCCCCTCCCCTGCTGGAGTCCTAGGGGCTGCCTCCACCCTCGCTGGGGACCCCCTACATCTCCTCGACACCCACCCTGCACCATCCCTTGTCTCACACCAGCCCCCTCCGAACCCTCAGGGCAGCGGCCGAGCTCTGGCGCAGCCTAAGCCGTAACCAGCGTGTAAATGGGCAGGTGCTGGTACAACTGCTGTGGGCACTGAAGGGTGCTTCAGGGCCTGAGCCCCAGGCGCTGGCGGTAGGTGGCTCCAGCCATTACCATGGGGCAGGCGCGGGCACAGGGTGGTGGGGAGGAGGGCGGTGACGGGGAGTTTGCACCTAGGTAACTCCTCCGGGAATGTCCCACGCCTGTCTGTGGCACGCCTGTCCCTCTGCTGTCCAACGCAGCTCCCGGCGCCCAGGGCCTGAGTGAGCCACTTGCTCCACAGGCCACTCGTGCTCTGGGGGAGATGCTGGCTGTTTCAGGCTGCGTGGGAGCCACAAGGGGCTTCTACTCTCATCTGCTGCTTGCACTAGTCACACAGCTGCACGAGCTGGCCCGCAGCCCTCGCTCCCCTGACATGCCCAAAATTTGGGTTCTGTCCCACCGAGGGCCACCACACAGCCACGCCAGGTGAGAGGCAACACCAGGGTATGTGGGACGGGCCAGCATGCTGTCACCCTCTCAGCCACACTGCCCACCTGCTCATGTCCGCACCGGCAGCTGCGCTGTGGAGGCCTTGAAGGCTCTGCTCACTGGGGATGGAGGCCGCATGGTGGTCACGTGCATGGAGCAGGCGGGAGGCTGGAGGAGGCTGGTGGGCGCCCACACCCACCTGGAGGGTGTCCTGCTGCTGGCGAGGTGAGGAGGGGCCTCAGGATGTCACACCAGGGGACTCGTTGCTGGCCAGGTGCTGGCGCTGGGCAGGGGACAGGAAAAGGCGGGGGCACGAGGGTGGTGTTGGGATGGGGTCTTCTTGAGGAGTAAGGCCGCCAAGCGGAGCGAGAGCTCCCATGTCTACCCACCCCAGTGCCATGGTGGCACACGCCGACCACCACCTGCGAGGCCTCTTCGCAGACTTGCTTCCCCGGCTGCGCAGCGCCGACGACCGGCAGCGCCTCACTGCTATGGCCTTCTTCACCGGGGTAAGCCTGCTTCCCGAATGGGTGGACAGGGTGGCCGTGTACTTGATTCCTAAGCCGCAGCAGCTGACCCCGTGTGCCTCGCCTAGCTGTTGCAGAGCCGGCCCACTGCACGGCTCCTGCGGGAGGAGGTTATCCTGGAGCGACTGCTCACCTGGCAGGGAGACCCCGAGCCCACCGTGCGCTGGTTGGGCCTGCTGGGCCTGGGCCACCTCGCGCTGAATCGCAGGAGGGTGAGAGAAGGAAAGGGGTGGAGAGAGCCTGGCCCGGCCGCGGCAAGGTCTGCAAGAGGCTGACCACGAGTCCCCAGCAGGTGCGGCACGTGGGCGCGCTGCTGCCGGCGCTCCTGGGCGCACTGGGCGAAGGCGACGCGCGGCTCGTGGGTGCAGCTCTGGGCGCCCTGAAGAGGCTCTTGCTACGGCCTCGGGCGCCTGTGCGGCTCCTCAGCTCGGAGCTGGGGCCGCGCCTCCGCCCGTTGCTGGACCACGTGAGCCATGTCCCGTCCCGGCCGCCGCCCGCTCAGGCCCCGCCCCCAGCCCATCCCCAGGCCCCGCCCCCAGGCCCCCTCCCCGGCTTTTCCCTCCCAGGCCCCGCCCCGCGAGGCCCTGCCCCGCTCCCAGTCTCTTCCTGCTAGGCCCCTCCCTGCCCCGCCCCGTCTCTTCCTCCCCGGCCCCGCCCCCAGCCTTTTCCTCCCCGGCCCCGCCCCCCGGTCTCTCCCTCCCAGGCTTCTTCCCTCCAGCCCGCCCTGCCCGCCCTCCCGTTGTCGCCCAGCTCCGCCCCTCCAGGCGCGCCCTCCAAGACCCCGTCCTGCCAAGCTCCTCCCCGCTAGACTTTTCCTGCAGACGCCGTTCCCTAAGTGCAGCCCTCCAGGGGTTCCCCAGGCTTCCCGACCAGGTCCAGCTCCAGGCCCTGTCCCCAGATCACACCAAGCCAGCGGCCTTCCCTAGACCCCCTGCTTCCTCGCCCCGCCCTGGCCGCCCCCTGCCACCCCTGCAGTCCCTCTCAGCCTCTGTCCGCCCTGACGGCGCTCTTCCGTGCAGACCCGGGACGCAGTCCGCGCTTCGGCGGCCGGGCTCCTGGGGACTCTGGTGCGCCGGGGCCGGGGCATGCTCCGGCTTGGGCTCCGCGGCCCCCTGCGGAAGCTGGTGCTGCAGAGTCTCGTGCCGCTGCTGTTGCGTCTGCACGACCCCAGCCCAGATGCTGCTGAGGTCAGCCGCCCCACAACACCCCGCCCCCATGCCAGCCAACACTCCCTGCCCCCACCGCGCCGCCCCTCCGTCGATTACAGGTCAGGGACTCCGCCCCCCGACCCCAAGGACCTCAGGGGCAGGCGTCATGGGCTGGCAGATTACCACCGCTGTTCCCTCGGGCAGATTCACTCCAGCCCCCTGCCCTGGGCTCTGCTGTCCCTAGCCCGATGCCCTGCTTCCCCTCTTCCCACCCCACCTTTTGCCTTTCTCCTTCCTGGACCCCTGACCCGGCTCCCTTCCCCTATCCCAGAGCTCAGAGTGGACCCTGGCCGGCTGCGACCAGGCCTTTTGCTGGGGCATGCTGGAGGAGATGGTCACTGTGGCCCACTATGATAGCCCCGAGGCCCTGAGCCACATTTGCCGCCGCCTGGTCAGTAGGGAAGCAAGGTGACCTCGAGAGGGTATGATCAGCTGCCCACTTGTTCCAGGGTTCACCGGGGCCCCCAGACCGCTTCTACCGCAGCCAAACCGGATAGTCAGGCTGCTGGTGGGGCACGTCGAGGGCCTCGGACCATGCCGCCTGCCCTGGGGGCTCCCCTGGAACACGAGCCCCTGGATTCAGCTTTGCAACCTCCTCCACGCCCAGGATCAGTCCTTCTGTCCTGCCACTACCCCTTTTGTCTCCAGGTTCAGCGGTACCCGGGCCACGTGCCTAACTTCCTGAGCCAGACTCAAGGCTACCTGCGGAGTCCCCAGGACCCTCTGCGCCGGGCAGCCGCCGTGCTCCTAGGTGAGGCCGCCCGGGTCACACTGCTCCTGGCACCGGGGCGGTGGGAGCTGGGCCAGCCCTGCCCTGCGGGGTGTGGGGCCCGCACTCATGCATCTGCTGTGGTCCAGGCTTCCTTGTCCACCACGCCAGCCCCGGCTGCGTCAACCAGGACCTGCTGGACTCGCTGTTCCACGGTGAGGCCCCGCCTTGCCAGGGAGTGGGATCCTGGAGAAGTGGCAGGTTCTAGGGCGGAGTGGACGGGAGCGGTGGGTGGAGGGTCAGGGGCCCGGGCCCTCGGCCGTCCTGGGCGCCCCCGTCTGAGCCGTGATCTCCCCGCAGACCTAGGGCGGCTGCAGAACGACCCTGAGCCGGCCGTGGCCGCGGCAGCGCACGTGTCCGCTCAGCAGGTGGCGCTGCTGGCCCGCTCCCGGGGCCGTCCCCGCGGGCTCCGCCTCCTCCGCCTCGCCCCACGCCCCGCCCGACCCCCACCAGTCTTCGCGGACAGCCCCTTCCAGCCGAGGAGTTTCGCAGGCCGCTGGGGCTGCTCCGGACCTCGCCGAGCCTGAGGCTCGGGGCTGGGGCCCGCCGGCCAGGATCCGACTTGGGCACTCCACGCGCACAGCAGCGCATCTTCGCCCCTACGGAGGGGCTCCCTGGGGCTGGTGATGGACACTAGTGCCCGTTCCCCGCCAGTACTCTGCCACACCTACTCCCCCCCACCCCTCTTCAGGCACCCTGACGGCAACAGAGAGGGACAGCCAGCACCCCTCTGTTCCGTCAGGCCTCTTGTTCTCCCAGCCCCCTGGAGTGTCCCTCATGCCCCAGTTGGGCATGGCTCCTGCCCCAGATGGCACCTGGTCTCTTGAGTCTGGTGGGGGACCCCGAAGCTGGTGATCCCATAGGCTGCCCTCCTGGGTCTCCACCTCATGCCTGGACAGGACGCTGTGGTGGCCGGCCCCGCAGCTGGCCACCCCCGATCCTAGTCCTGCACCCCATTCCTTGCCGGCATCCTGAGGCTCCTGACCTGCGTTCTCTCTGCTCAAGAGTGTTGACCTGTCACCCTGCCACACGTGCTGTGCCCTCTCGGCCAGGCCATCATGCCCCGTTCATCATGTCAGGCCCCATGGGAGCCCGGCCTTTGGAAGCTGGCCCCGGCTTCCCTCCCAGCTGGACCATGTCAGCCCGGGATCACACCTGTGGGTCCAGATGTGGGGTGCCATGTGCATGCCCAATCAGACTGAGCACTGGTGACAATACCCATCACCTCTCCCAGGGTTGAATGAGGAAGGTGCCACTGGACACACGAGGAAGAGACTGCTCTGGGAGCCACCAATGCTGTGACCTCACCCCTCTGGTTCTGGTCGGCAGGTGCCTGCAACCTAGGATGCCTGCCTGGAAATGTCCTCACATTCAAGGCCCCCATCGCAGCCTCCTCCTCACAGAAGCCTCCGCACACGCACAGAGAGTGTGGGCAGCCTAGTGAAGGGCTGGGGCCATTCCCCCTTGGGGGCAGGCAGGGGGTCCTGCTGACCTGTCTCCCCAGTGGCTGCATAGAAAGTGTCTAAGATAAACACGTGGATGGAAAGCGTTGGGTACCTATTCTGAGAGTGGTTATGGGGAACTGAACTGGTCCAAGATCTGGCTCCAGCTGGGGTAATAGGCCACAGGCCCTGATGTGGCCCCAGGTAAGAGCCAGTTTGGCACAGGGTTAAAGGTCAGGCAGGCTCCAGGCACAGGCTGTGGCCAAGTCAGGCTGGGTAACCCTAAGACAAAAGCTGCGCTCTGGTCCAGCAGGCACTGAATGGATGCAGTTAGAGCTGTCAGCAGTGGGGTCAGGGTCTCTTTGCAGGTTTACGCAGGAAGCTGAGGATCAGGCCCAGGGCATGGGTCTTTGTGGAGCCGGGGGCAAGGTTTGGTGGGTTAGTTTGGATACTCCATGGCAGATACCAAAACGGAATTCAACATGTAATAAGAAATAGCTCAAGAGAAGGTGGGAGAAGGCACCATGGACGTCCGTGGCCTGTGTGTGTGATGTCACAGCTGTGATCCTGGGCCTACGTGGTCCAGCTGGGAGGCTGGGGCCAGCTTCTGGAGGAGACCAGGCTCCATGGGGCCTGACATGATGAACAGGGGGTGTGATGGCCTGGCTAAGAGAGCACAGCAGGTGTGGCAGGGAGACAGGTCAACATTCTTGAGCAGAGAGGACGCAGGCCTGGAGCCTCAGGAGCCTTCAGACCTCTCAAGCCAGTCATCTGTCTGAGGTCTGCACCGCCCAGGATGGGCTGGGAGCACCCATGGGGGGCACAGCCTGGGCACAGGTGGGGACAGGTTTCAGGACCCGGCCCCAAAGAGGGAAGCCGGCCTGGCCTCCTCACTCACCTTGCAAGCAGGGGTCAGACCTCAGGGCAACCATGCACAGCCCACCCCTCCCACCAAGCGCAGTGCTCGCCCCCACCCCACAGCAGGCTGGAGAGTCTGGTGAGCAAACCCAACAGTGATGCTGTGGTCACCCCCAGATGGAGGCTCGGGTGGGGAGGTGGCTGTGGTGGGCAGGCAGCACCTCTGTGCTCCTCCCCACCGTGGTGCCCGCCCGGGAGAGTCCGTGCCATGCTGCAGCAGGCTGTTTGCGGCCCAGGCGTGGCTTGTACCACACAGCTGCCTGTTAGGAGTGTGTTCAGCCCCGCCTTGCTCTGGCACTGCCTAGAACCTGGCAACCCTGCCAGGATGAGTGAGATTCATGCAAAGCCCACATGGCCTCTGGAGTGTGACTCTTCCCTGTTGTAATTCCTGGGAGGCTTCAGGTGGCATAGTGGCCTGGGGCCTCCATGGAGATGCTGTGGCCCCCGGGGTCCATTAGACCTACCCGTAGAGAGCCCACCCCAGGGTAAATCTTCCAACAGAGGCTAAGATTGGAGGGCAAAAGGGCAGGTGCACACTGACGTGTTCACTCCCTTTCCACCTCCAGCCAGTGGGCCAGGGCAGTCTTGGCCTGGATGCCCACACGATCTCTAATGGGCAATGTTGCCAGAGAGCTCATTGGTGGTGCAACTCTCGAGATGGGGTCAGTTGTGGCCTGTCACGTGGCACGGCCTTGACGGTCTCAGGGCCCCGAGGCTGTGCCTTGTGTGCCCGCCTCTTCAAAAGCTTTCTAGGACCCGGGCTACTCCTACCACACTCACCCTTTCAAGTCATCTGAAAGGGTTTTCCAAGAAGGACGAGGCTGAGAGGCGTTGCGTTTGTTCTACACTTAGCTCAGGAAAGCAGACGGGGGTGAAACAGACCAAAGGTCAGTTTCTTCAGTACTGCTTCCCCAGGAACCTCCTGTGTGGCCCTAGGAGGGTGGGGTCTGTTGCCAGCCACACCTGCACCCCCTAAAGCCCCAGAGGGCCAAGGATGGGCCACGCTTTTCTGCAGCATGTCTCAAGCTCCCTGCAGCAGACGCTCCTGCCACGTTTTAGCCATGGACCCGCCTGGTGAAACCTTCTCACCTAAATCGCCCTGCCCTTCCTCACAGGCAGAAAAGCACACAGGCGGGCCCGGGCAGGGCCATGGGCCCATGACTCTAGAGCGGCCAAGCCCAGCACGGGGCTTCCCTTAGCTCCAGGGCGCAGGGGGAGCTGGACGGTGCAGACATCACCTGCTCATGGCCCGGATGTCCCTCTTGATCCTGCGTGGGTTCTGTCCTCACCCCTACCTATCCTACCCCAGATCTAGGACCCCTCAGAAACTCTGCTACCAGCCTTTCCTTCGCAAGCCAACTTTACTGAGTTTCCCCGACTCCTGAGCCCCACAGGAGACTGGCCACGTGGCTGCTGGGCTCCTGGCCTTCCCAGGGCTGGCAGCTGGTGGGCAAACACTCTGCCCTGCTGGAGAGCTGCCAGGGCATGCCCGAGCACAGGCTAGTGGGGCTTCTGGCTCAGTTCTGACAGCAGTGCCAGGGAGGCGTAGAGCGCACACACGCGGCCCTGGGCCTGTGGCTCCCAGTGCACACGGGGAGGGTCCTCCCTCGGCTCCAGGCCGCACTCCTCCAGCAAGACCCAGGCTGGTGTCTCTCCACCCCAGCCGCTCTTCAGGAGCTCGGGGGGCAGGGACAGGGTGCGGCGCTTCTGCCACGGGGCACTCTTCTCCAAGAGGCTGCCCACCTGCCAAGACAGGGCAGGAGTGTGTCAGATGGGGAGCCCTGGGCACCTTGTGCCTCCCCATGTGCAGCAGGGCCCCCTTCTGCTGGCTCAGCCCACCCTCCCACAGCCCAACCCTCTCACCAGCTCGAGCTGCCTCGACAGCGTCTTCAACTCCACAGCCTCCACCAGCAGCTGGTGCTGCGCTTTACTCAGCGCTGGGAGAGAGGCGGGTAAGAGTGGGTTCCTGAAGCCCCACCTGGGAAAACCCACCTCCCTCCTTCCCATCCCCCCGCCGCCCCACTCCCAGGGGCTGCTCACTGTTCAGTGCTCCCAGCAGGTAGATCACAGGGACGGCGAGTTCCAGCACCAGCATTCTGGAGGGGAACACCAGGCAATCCAGGACAGCACCTGCCGGACCAGCCAGGGGCTCTACCGGCCCCGAGCTCAGGCCCTGCTCCAGCTGCGGGCACGGGAAGGGCAGATGAGCCTGGCTGGCTGGGCGGGCCCTGTGTGCCCCGGGCACCCTCCCCTGCTCACCGCCTCCTCCAAGGCTTGCAGGGCCAGCTGGTCCTGCAGCCCCCTCTCCAGACCCTCCAGCAGCAGCCGGCACAGCTGCCCGTCCATGAGCGCTAGTTCCTTGGAGACAGCTTGCACCTCTGCCCGAAGGCCCTGGAAGTCTTCGGTAACCATCCCTGCGAATGCAGGGACCCCATCTGTAAGGACAGAGGGCTGGGAGCTTACAGGACCCCAGAAAGCCCTGATCAGGACAGGCAGACCCCAGAAGGCAGAAGGAGAGCCCACCAAATGTCCCAGGGGCAGTCAGGAGGGCACTGACCTGTCCGAAAGTTGCCGACGCACCCCTTCATGGAGAGGTCCATCCACCAGGAACCTTCGCTGCTGAAAGGCCTGTAGCCTGGGCAGGGGCACGGGAGGGCAGGGCTGGTGAGCGCAGGGAACGGGGGGCTGTGGCCTTCCTCGGCCCTCACAGCCCGTTACCACCTCTAACGCCGGCAGCGCAGGGCAGGGAGGGTGGCCGGGAAGGCCCAGGGTCAGCTGTCCCCTGTCACCCCTTGTGTGTGTATGGGGGCTGCCCACTGCCTCAGGGGGCTGCCTGACCTCCCTGTGCCCTGAGCACCGGAGGAGAAGCCCTCAACTGCCAAGGGAGTGTGCTTTTCCCACTGGACACCCCATGCTGTGGGCTCTCGGCTCTCACCTGTCGGGGGCGGCTGGAAGGTCTTCTGCTTCTTATCCGGGAAGAGAATGACTTCTGGCAGCCAGGAGGGAGCAGACAGGGACAGGCATGTCACCTAGATCCCAGCCTCCCTCCCCTTCCCTACCGGGAGCTCCCCTGTCCAGCTCAGACCCTGCCCGATCACCCACACACCAGAGCCAAGGAGCGCAGCCGCCTGCCAGACACAGTGAACTGTCCAGCCAGGGGCCCACAGCAGCCCGTGCTGGCAGGTGGCTCCCCGCTGGCCTCCCTGCTTCGCTGCCAGAGCCTGTGCCCGAGACACCCCCAACTCCAGCTCACCCAAGTCCAAGTGAATAACCAGCAGGGCCACCCGGAATGCGAGGATGCTGCCCGAGGGAATGGTGACCGTCTTCTTCTGGCTCAGGTGGCCCTCGCCCTCACCCTGAGGCATGAAGATGGGCTCAGGGCCGGGCCCTGGGCACCAGATTGTGGGGTGCGGGTGTGGGCTGGGTGCTGGGGGCCAGGCTGGGCACCGGGGACTTTGGCTCCACAGGGCTGTCTACACACCTGCAAGCACATGGCTCCGCCCAGGGACATGAGGCCCGAACCCTCCTGCCGGTGGGTCCGCGTGACTTGCACCTCCTTCTGCGTCTGCAGCACCTCTGTCACCACGTACACGTTGTCCCCTCGCTGCCGGAGCTGCTGCAGGATTCCGTGCTCCGGCTGCCGCAGGTGCCTGTGGCCCGAGGAGCAGGAAGCTCACTGGGCCGCAGCCCCCACAGACACCTTCCCTCCCGTGATGATCCCATGCCACTCAGGGAGGTGGCGCAGAGGGCGCCTCCAGAGGTCTGTGGATGCCCGGGCACCGGCAGCCTCTCTGCGTGCTCCCCACGGGGACGGGGTCCTGAGAGGAAAGGTGCACCGGGGGAGCAGCACCTCACCGGGCCCCCATGAACACACCTCTGGTCCTCACAGCAGCCCGGGGCTCAGTCTGGTCCTTAGGATCCAGTCCTGGTGGCCGAGGCCCCTAGTGACCCCTGCAGCTTCCTTCCCGAGACCCGCTGCCGGCCACATGCCTCTGGGACTTTCCTGATGCCCCACAGTGGCGACCTTCCCAAGAACAAGTCTGGGACCGGGCACTGTGGCTCACCCCTGTAATCCCAGCACTTTGGGAGGCCAAGGCAGGAGGACTGCTGGAGGCCAGGAGTTCAGGACCGCCCTGGCCAAGACAGTGAGGCCTCACCTCAAAAAGTGATTAAAAAAATAATCAGAGCAGGGTTGCTTGGGGTCAGCGGGGCCCCGCCCTCTCCGGGCCCACCTCTCCTGGAGCAGGGACTGCCAGGTGTTCGGGTCCACGCTCAGCGAGAACACGTCCAGGGAGGTGCTGGAGCTGTCAGACACCGAGGCCCCGCCTGCGACCTTCCCCTGTCCTGGGGCTGCCACCTCCACGCTGGTCCGTAGCCGCCCGTCCACAGTGTCGTGGATGTGGAAGGGGCCACCGTGCTGCAAAACTAAAGCAAGGCCGGACCTGAGGCCCTGCTCTCTGGAAGACAGACCCAGGGCTAGAACCTGCGGAGCGGGCGGGCGGCTGCCCCTCCCCCACCCAGCCTCCCTAGGGATCTGCCTCAGCACCCCATCAGGTACCTGGTTCCGGGGCTTCGGGCTCCAGGATGTCCTTGATTGACAGGTTGACACGCTTATAGGGGGGCTTCCAGAACCATGAGCTCGAGGGCTTCCTGACCACCAGGAAGTAGGGCTTGAAGCCTGTGGAGCTCTGCAGGCTGGTCACAGGGATGAGGTCCCCACCGCGGTCCAGCTCCCGGACCACTCTCCGAGCCACCCACTCAAAGGCCGACCCCATGTTCCTGAGGAGGGGAAATGGGTCAGGCATCGCGCCCCCAGGGACAGAACAGCAGGAGGGGCAGGAGCAGCATCAGTACTTGGATGCCTCCAATGACGGGAAACTCCTTCCCATGAGAGCAGCCCTGCCCAGCTCATCCTGGGATGCTCCTGCCAGCAGAAAGCTCCTGTCCCTGGCCACTCCCCAACACGGAAATGCAGGGTCCACCCTGTTGTCGATGGGGCCGTGAGTACCTCCAGCCCGGGACAGTGAGGCCTGATGCCCAGAACCGCTCTAACACACAGAGGGTTCCGTCCGTCCACCACAATGGCTGCCTCTGGCAGGGAGGAAACAAGCTGTCACCTCCTGAGCAGGGCACAGCGACTCACTGCAAAACCCAGGCAGAGTCTCACCCCACCCCAGCTGTGTCCTCCAGGGCCTTTTCTGTGCCTGGAGCTCCACGAACCACCTGTCCAAGGCTGAGGTTTCGGGAGTCAGAGGCCACAGCCGACCTCCGCGGGGATACAGGCCATTGTGGAGGGGCCGCGGCGGCCCCAGGAAGCCTCGGAGCGCTGGGCCTGCCCAAAGTGCAGGCTGGGCCCAGGAGGCGGCTGGGGGCGGCACCAGCACGGCCCGGGCATCGGGATGGCCGACCTGGGAGTCGAGCCCAGGTCACGGGCCAGGGGCGGGGCCTCGGGGCTGGCCCAGGGCACTCTTCCCGGAGGCCTGGGCTTCTGCCCCAGTGTGGGGCGCGGGGCTTCCGGGGCGGGTGTTGGGACCACCGGGAGCGCCGGCGGCACCGGGGGAGGTGGCGGGGGCAGCTCACCGTGACCGTGGGTGCCCCAGGGGTGGGGCGTCTGCTCTGCCTGGGAGCCGTCCGAGGAGCGGGAGCCGGAGGTGCCAGAACTCAAAGTGAAACTACGGCCGGCCGCAGGGCCCGCCCCCTCTTCCCGGCAGCCCGCCTGGAGCTCCAGCCTCTCTCGGCCAGAGGAATCTTGGCCTGGCACCCCATCCTGATGGCCTCAAACTTCATAGCACTCTGTGGTTTTCTTAAAACTCTGGTCGGGCGCGGTGGCTCACGCCTGAAATCCCAGCACTTTGGGAGGCCGAGGCAGGCGGATCACGAGGTCAGGAGATCGAGACCATCCTAGCTAACATGGTGAAACACTGTCTCTACCAAAAATACAAAAAAAATTAGCGCCGGGCGTGGTGGCTCACGCCTGTAATCCCAGCACTTTGGGAGGCCAAGGCAGACAGATCACGAGGTCAAGAGATCCAGACTATCCTGGCCAACAGGGTGAAACCCCGTCTCTACTAACAATACAAAAATTAGCTGGGTGTGGTGGCACATGCCTGTAGTCCCAGCTACTTGGGAGGCTGAGGCAGGAGAATTGCTTGAACCAGGGAGGCAGAGATTGCAGTGAGCCGAGATTGTGTGACTGCACTCCAGCCTGGGTGACAGAGTGAGACTCTGGCTCAAAAAAAAAAAAAAAAAAAAATCTAGTGCCCAGTAGCAACACCCAGTCTTGTCGCAGGCTCCCTCAGAGCCCTACTGACCTGAGTCACTGTGGGCCTGGGGCCAGCAGCCTTGGTGATCCTCACGCCCAGCCCTCCCAGCCGCTCCGAGGTTGTGGATGGGGCCATTTGGGCTTGGGTCCCACTCCCAGGCCTGACCACAGCGGGGACGGGGTGGTGCCTGCCCTGTGGGTCCCTTCTGGTACTGCCTCCTGGCTCTTCTGCGTCATTTTTGTTGTTTGTTTTGTTTTGTTTGAGGCAAGATCTCTCTGTGGCTCAGGCTGGAGAGCAGTGGCACCATCACCGCTCATTGCAGCCTCGACCTTCTGGGCTCAAGTGATCTTCCCATCGGCCTCTTGAGTAGCTGGGACTGCAGGTGCTCAGCACCATGCCTGGCTAAAGTTTTTTGTTGTTGTTGTTTTTGTTTTTTGAGATGAAGTCTCGCTCTTTTGCTCAGGCTGGAGTATAATGGTGCAATCTCAGCTTACTGCAACCTCTGCCTACTGGGTTCAAACGATTCTTCTGTCTCAGCCTCCTGAATAGCTGAGACTACAGGCATGTGCCACCATGCCCAGGTAATTTTTTTGTATTTTTTGTAGAGACTGGGTTTCACCATGTTGGCCAGGCTGGTCTCGAATTCCTGACCTCAAGTGATCCACCTGCCCTGGCCTCCCAGAGTGCTGGGATTACAGGCGTGAGCTATCGCACCCAGCCTTAAGGTTTTAAAATTACCTTTTAGTAGAAAGGCCTCACTGTGTTGCCCAGGCTGGTCTTGAACTCCTCAGCTCAAGTAATCCTCCTGCCTCCGCCTCCCAGCGTGCTGGAATGACAGGGATGAGCTGCCACGCCGGGCTTGGGTACTGTTTTGCAGATCAGGTGAGTCTAAGGTTTCATCTCAGGACACACTGCTGGGCAGAGCTGGCCTTCCTCCATGACCCCGGCAGGCAGGGAGCCCACACACTGCTGCCCCTGGGAGCCAGCGCCCTGGGGTGTGGCAGTGCCTCCCTGCTGGGCAACACGGCCACCACGTGGTGGGCTGTCTTGGTGCAGTCTCCATGGTAAGGATGGAAAGGGCCGGGCACACAGCAGCCTGGCAAGGCCACAGGTGTCAGGGCAGCCCCTCCTGAGGGGTCAATTCCTGGCCGGGGCAGGGTTGGGCAAGGAGGCTGCAGGCTCATTTGCTCACCGAGATCCTGCGCCCAACCTTGCGCCCAGCTGCAGGTGCCAGGGCAGGGGTGTGGTGGTAGCCTGGGGCCTCTGCACCCCCATCCTTCACCACATCCTCCTCTTGGCCTTTCCCTCCAAGACCTCTGGGGCCACTCCGGCGCCCCACCCTGCCTGGCTGGCCGAGCCTGACCCTGAAGGCTCTTTCACACTCATTCATTCATCCAACAAGTGTGTATTAGCGCCCGGTGCTAGGTGACCTTCCAGTGACCCCAGGTTCTAGCAGTAAACAAGACAAGGTCTCTGCCCCGGTAGGTCTGAGGGACCAGTATGCTGAAGGGCATTTTTGACAGTGTGTGTTGGGATAGTGCAACCACAAATAACTGGAAATTCAGATGCCAGCAAAGGAAACATTATCTTGTGTAATCAGAAACCCAGAACTGCTGTGTGCCCCAGGCTGGACACCAGCAGGCCTGAAAGCTTCGGTTGGCCGTGGGCACCTGGGGTCAGGGTGCCTAGCTCAGCCTGGCAGGCTCCTCACTCTGGTCCAGCTGCAGCCATTAGCCGGTGTGAGCACAGAATTCTTGCTTGTGGCAGCAGAAGCCTCCAGGAGCCTGAGCAGAGCCGGGCGCCTGTTTGTTCCGGTATGTGTGCACGTGCGTGTCGTGTATCCACAGGTTTGTGCTCGTGTGTCGCATGTACACGCCCGTGTGCTCTGTGAGGTTTGTTTCCAAGGATAAAACGAAGAAACTGAGGCCAACACCAAAATAATCCAATGCAAGGGAATTTATTCAGGTTCCCGGGTGAGGTCCTGCAGTCCAGACAGGAGGGGCCGGAGAAGTCGCACTATTTTTTAGATGGGGTTTTATAGGGAGTGAAACAGCTCGATTGGTTGAGGGAGAGCAAGACTGCTATTGGGTAAGTTACAAGCCTTGACCTAGGACTTGGCTTGTTATTGCTTGGAATTACTTGCCTGCTATTGGTTGTTAAAACTCGGCTGCTATGGGTTGTTAAGACTTAGCTGCTATTGGTTGTTAGGGCTTAGCTGCTATTGGTTGTTAAGACTTAGCTGCTATTGGTTATTAAGAAGCTATGGTTGCAGCACCTTGTTTGCATGCTGGGCTCTTTAAGAGAAGACCAGGCTGTGCAAACAAGGGAGAAGGGAACATGCCCGAGCATGTCTGAGCTTGCTCGAGGCTTGTAAAAGGGAAAAAAGGAAGGTGGGGGAGGTGCTTCCAAGCTCCCAGCAAGGCAACCGGCCTTACAGTTTCATCCTTGGATTATTGAATGGATGTTTAAGATTCTCATGGAAACCATATCTGCTTTACCAAAGATAAAGAGTCTCATGAGACTCTTACATCTCAGAGTTTTTATTTCCAATGCTCCTTCTTTGGTTTCTGACTTTGCTTTGTTTCTTAGATTGAATGAAACATTTGCACCTATAGATACATATAACATGCTAAAAACCTTTTAAAATAAGATTCATGGGGCCATTGAATGGAGAAGAAAAAAAGACCATTTGCTAAGCAAGATGATGCATATGGGTGATATGTTCAATATTCATAATTGAAACTGATGATCATTTCCTCTCCCATAACCCTGTACATAATCAATCACGAAGTATCAGAGTTTCTCCATCCTAAGTATTTCTCAAGGCAATCAATTTATCTCAGTTTCCAAGGATCTTGATTCCTTGAGGCATGGCAATTTCTTTCTCCTGTGTTACTTTAATGCTCTCTCACCTCTTCTTGCTTCCAGCTTCTTCCCCTCCACATTCATTCCTCACACTGTAGGAAATGGGATCAAGTAATGTTTCTGCAAAACTCCCTTTAAAGCTCTCTATTGTGTTTATTATAAAGTAAAATTTATTACAATTGTAAGCCCATGCTCAATCTACTTCTCATTTTCTTCAGTAATTTTATCTTTTGACACCATCCTTAGAGTATAAATTCAGTTCCTCCAATCTGCCATACTGGCTCCTATATGTATCATTAGAGTTTATTCAACCCTACCAATACCCCATCATCTTCATTACATTTGCTAGATGACTTATACAGTGTGAACCCAGGTGTATATCTCTTCTTCTATTGCTGACCAATGGGACCTCAGCACTTATCACAGACCATGGTCCAAAGAAGGCTTATGAATAATATTTGTCAAAAAGATAAATCTGAACAGTTCTGATTAAGTAAGGGAAATATACATTAACAAATAAATTCGGAGTTCTAAAAGAAAATTGCTAAAACTTATCAAAGTAAAACAGTGTCTGGAAAACCATAAATCATATTTAAAACCTTTTGATAGAACAAAAGAATAAATAAATAAATTACAGAATCATAAGCCAAATAAATTACTGTTGTTTCTTTTAAAAAATATTAGGCTTGGTATTAATCATCAACTTTATGTTTTAAAGAGAAAATTGACAAACATGATCTAAGTGAATTTGGCAAAATGGATATCAAGAAAATTAGAAGTTATATAATAGTTTACATTGTTTTCTGCAGAATAAACAAATAGTTTTTTAGTAGTGTAAGATTCACCAAAAATGGTAACTTTCAAACACGTGTTTTGACACATTAATGTGTTGGTTATCAAAGGAAGATAAAGGAATGAGGAAACAGTACTTCTCCAGACATATTAGTTAAGATGAAATCTGACTGATTTTTTGCAGTATTATCGGATAAAAAGCTATACTATTTAGAGTATTTTACATAAAGAAAAATATCCTCTAGGTGTTGCAATGTGGATACAAAGAATTTTTTAGAAGAAGACTGTAAACCTGGACCAAAAACTGCCTAAAGTTTAGATTAGTTATAATTATAAGTAAGATAGCCTTATTGAGTATCAGAATTTAGAAATGTCATTTTTATCCTATTGTAAGATGAGAGTTATATAAAAATGCAATGAACATGGTGGCAGAGAAACGTCTCTACAGACTCACTGGAAATGACTCACAGGATTTATAAATGTTGAGTGCTCTCTACAGTATACTCTACAAACAAGCATTTGAAAAAGAAGACTTATTCGATTATATTTCCATCAGAAATAATAAACAAAAGCCAATTATTATTGAACTAAAAGATTTTAAACTGTGTTTCTAGATTAAGAAATAATTGCCTTTTACATTCATCACAGTGAAAAAAAATAATCAAGAAATCATAAGTACTTTGGAAAAGGAGACAAAACATGAATTATTGCATGAGAAGATTTTGGAACCGGATATGGCACATAACAAACCTGACTACCTATTAGCTAATAGTAGATGGAGTAACAACATTAGTAGTAAAGTCTAGGCACAGTTAAAAATTCATGCAATTTATATCATAAATCTAGGACTACCAATGAAAAAAAAAATGATGATACAGTCATGTATATTAAACCTGTTCACTAAAGAGTGAAGAAGGCAATGTTTAATAGAAATCCTTTTCTCAAGATGTGTTGTCAACAACACCATCATTAAATGTATGCTTTGTGTTTAATTTGCATTAATAGGTCTTGCTTACAGATTTTACCAACTCTCTGCAGCTCTTTATATTTATGTCACTTTCCATTTGTATCCAGATAAGCATCCCAAAATAATGTCTGTATACTATGGGAAACATTTTGCCATTAAGCCAAAACCAATAATTCAAATCTGATTGATTCTTAAACTATTTTTAATTAAGTGGTGATTATCTTTATTTACCTTTAATATTCTGTTTCTACAGTGTACTTGATCTTAGCCAAAAGGCCGAGAAGCGATCTACAGTGTACTACCACTTAAATGTATTCAAGTTCCTGGGGTTGAAATAATGAAATTTATAAACACCAGAAGTAAGAATGGAATTCAGATGATGGGCAGCATATTTTGGAAAACCGTCGTAGTACAAGTTTTCCTGTGGGGCACGGAATCTGCACATGCTTGAACCTTCTTGCAAAAGCTGTGAAAGTGAGATAAAACCTGCATGTAGGCAGCTAACCTAAGCTTAGATGATCTGATTTTTCCTCGAATACTTTAATAAAGCAATATAAAAATCAGGATCAAAAACAAACAGAAACATTTAGAATTCATTCTTCTGTTCCTGATAGTGACATTTCAGTAAGGGAGATGTAAGTAGTATCCAGTGCTGGTGGAAGGAGCTATGTAGCCAAATTGTTACTATGTTATTATGCTTTTGTACATGAATTCAGTTGCTTAGATATCCCTTGATTTTTGCTACAAATTCAATCAGGATTTGAATAAATGGGCACTCATAATATAGAGTAGAAAAATAACCAAATAATCATGTACATTTTTCTGGAAATATTTACCCAATAAAAATAAGTGGTGGAGGATAGAATTGCCTGTTTCATAGAAGGGTATGAAGGCAGAAAAAATGTCAGGGTGAGATAGCTGCTAAGATTGAATATGGATAGCTTAAAAAAAGAAATGAGCAGTTCAAACAGTTAGTCAGAGGGGGCATGAAGCTCATGCATCGCAGGCTTCCCGTTTCTATCCTAGTTAATCTCTCATGCTCTAATGCTACAATATGAAGTCACTGAAAGCCTAATGTGAAGCTTTATTCTTCAGACTTTTGAATTAAAGTGTTATTTACTTTATAACCTTGCTTAGGACTTGTTTGTAAAATTTAGGGCACTGATCACATAAGTGTTGGGTTCCGAGAAATGGACACATGATAGAGATTTTTCAATATATCAAAATCTTTCACATTTTCCTGAGACTCCTGATTAATGAGAGTGAGAGTGTTCTTTTCACCTTGATGATGAGACTGAGTTGCTCTTTATTAAATAAGTAGTAATGTCTTAAATTCAGAAAATTATAAGGGAAGTAAAGCAAATTCTTCTCTTGGTTTTGGCCTCACACTTGTTCCCTGTTGTCTCTGTAATTGTTGTGAGGTTTGTTTCCGAGGATAAAATGAAGAAACTGAGGCCAGCACCAAAATAATCCAATGCAAGGGAATTTATTCAGGCTCCCGGGTGAGGTTCTGCGGTCTGGACAGGAGGGGCCGGAGAAGTCGCGCAAACTCCTCTCAGACAGGGGGTTTTTATAGTGAGTCTATTTTTAGACAGTGAGTCTATTTTTAGACAAGGGGTTTTTATAGGGAGTGAAACAGCTC
>CAUYQU010063568.1:0-16708 GCA_963574635.1 Cheracebus regulus | reverse complement strand
CAAAAATTCATTGATTAGCCAGGCATGGTAGCTCATGCCTGTGATTACAGCAGTTTGGGAGGCAGAGGTAGGAGGACTGCTTGAGACCAGGCAACATAGTGAGACCCTCTCTCTGTACAAAAATAAAAAATTATCCAGGTGGAGTGGTGCATGCCTGTAGTCCCAGCTACTTAGGAGACTGGGCTGGAAGGATTGTGTGAGCCTGGGAAGTTGAGGCTGCAATGAGCTGTTATCATGTCACTGTCACTCTGGTCTGAGCAACAGAATGAGACCTTTTCTCCAAAAAAAAAAAAAAAAGAAAGAAAGAAAAGAAAATTTGTTGGCCATATATGTTAGAATTTATTTCTGTGATCCCTATTCTATTTTTATTGAGCTCTATGTCATTATGCCAGTACCACACTATTTTGAGTACTGTGGCTTTGTAATAAATCTTGAAATCAGAAAATGTGTGTCCTCTAACTTTGTTCTTTTTAATGATTCTTTTGTCTATATGAATTAAAACTTTTTCCCTATTTCTTTAGTAAAATTAATTGAGATTTTCATAGAGATGGCACTGGATTTCTAGATTGCTTTGAGTAGCATTGCCATCTTAGCAAAATAAGTAGGAAGACCTACATTTAAGTCTTTTTAAAATTTCTTTTAGTAATGTTTTATGGTTCTCTTTGTATAAATATTTTGCCTCCTTGGTAAAATTTATTCCTATTTTATTCTTTTGGATGCTATGGTAAATAAAATTGGTTTCTTGATTTCTTTTTAAAAATTATTCATTGCTGCTATATAGAAGTGCAACTGATTAATGTGTATTGATTTTGTATTCTGCAACTGTGATAGATTCATCTATTACCTGTAACTTCTAGTTTTTTAAATTAGTGCGTTCAGATCATACATGTTTGGATTTAGGTCTATCATTTTATTATTATTTTTTCTGTCTCTTCCCCCTGTTTTCTCCCTCTATTTAGCACTTCCTGCCTTATTTGGAGTTATTTGAATATTTGTTAGTACTCGTTTTAAGTTATATATTGTGTTTTTGACTACATATTTTTGTAATTTATTTTTAATGATTGGTTTAGGGATTACAATGTACTTATTTCATTTTTCACAATCTATTTAGAAACAATATTTTACCACTCCAAGTGAAATGCAGAAACTCTATCACCATATAGGACTTTACTCTCTCCCATTTATGTTGTGGTTATCTTGTGTACTACATTTGTGTACCCTGAAAACTCCATGAGCAATGTTATGATTTTTGTTTTCTACTGTCAGACATGTTTTTAAAGATTCCAGAGAGAGGAATACCATGTTGCATTTGTCCAGATATTTGCTATTTCTGTTGCTTTTCCTTTATTCTTGATCATCCAAGTTTCCTTTGGTATTTTATCTCTTCTTTCTGAAGAATTGCTTTTACAAATTTTTTTTACAGTAATTCTGCTGGCAGTGATTTATCAGCTTTTCTTTTTCTAAGAATGTCTTTATTTCATCATTATTCTTGAAGGAAATTTTCATTAGCTATAGATATCTTTTCCTTTTTTTTGAGATGGAGTCTTAATCTGTTGCCCAGGCTGGAGTTCAGTGATATGATCTGGGCTCATTGCAACCTCTGCCTCCCAGGTTCAAGCTATTCTCTTGCCTCAGCATTCCAAGTAGCTGGGACTACAGGCATGCACCACCACACCCAGCTAATTTTGCATTTTTTTGTAGAGACAAGGTTTCACCATGTTGGCCAGGCTGGTCTTGAATTTCTGGTCTCAGGTGATCTGCCTGCATCAGCCTCCCAAAGTGTTGGGATTACAGGTGTGAGCTGCTGTGCCTGGCTTTGAGGTGATAGTTCTTCTTTTTAAGTGTTAAAAAATTTATTTCTACTCTCTTATGGATTTTGTGGTTTCCAATGGGAAAATTCATACTAAAAATTATTTCCCTATAATTAATGTACCATTTTCCTCTGATTGGTTTGTGTGTATGTGTGTGTGTGTGTGTGTGTGTGTGTTGTTATTTGAGTTGACTTTTATATATCTAGTATGAATTTGTTTGGATTTATTCTGTTGGGAATTTGATGTAATTTTTGAATCTATAGTTTTCTGCCTTTCACCAGACCTGAGAAGTTTTCTTCTATTATATCTTCAAATAATTTTTTTCTGCACCACACTCTTTTTTTCTCTCCTGAAGCACTGGTGACATGATTATTAAAAATTTATTCTTGTCACAGGTCCATGAGACTGTAAATTTTTCTTTAATCTTTATTCTGTTTTTAAGGTTAATTTATTGATCTAGCTTTAAATCCACTGACTTCTCTATTTTATTGAGGCAATGTTGCTATTTCTTTTTGTGAATGCATTTTTCAGTTCTAAACTCTTAATTTAGTTCTATATATCTTCTGTTTCTTTGGGAGAGACCGAATATCTTTTTATTTATTGAAAGTGTTTGTCCTTACTTTTTAGAACATCATCATGATAGCTGCTTTGAAGTCTTTGTCACATAATGTCTACATGTGTGATATCTCAGTGCTGGTACATGTTAAATGTGTTTTTTCCTTGCAAGCTGAGATTTTTTTAGATTTTAATATGGTAAGGACATTTTAAATATAAGATTTTTGGTTTTGTAATCTGTGTAATATTAATATTTTTGTTTAAGCTGGCAATTGACTTAGTTGGATGCAGGTATCTGGTTTTGACCAGCCTTGTGTGAGTTTTGGTTTTAATGTCAGTTCTGCTCTTGAGGATTTCACAATGCTACGTAGATCTTTCCTTTGTGTGCATGACCCAGTAGCCAGTTTGGGAGGTGATTGTGGTCCCTCCAGAAGGTCAATTCTTAAAGTCTTTGGTGTGCTGTTTAGGGTCAGATATATGCATCCATATTTTGGGCATGAGCCCAAAAGTTCATAAACAGCTTGTTGAGATTTCTATCCCGTGTGTCTCTTTTTTCATAATCTCCTTAGAATTTTCCAGTTCCTTGGTGTTCTCCTTTTAGGTTATCCTTCTAGAAAACTTTGGCTCTGCTTATCCCCTGTGTTGCATACTTCCAGCCATGATGCCTGCATTCAGGGTCAGGTAATAAGAGAAGAAAGAGAACAATGGAATATGCTTTTCATATCTAATACAACTTCTCTGATTAGAGATAAGTTTCCCATCTTTCAGAATTTTAGTTATCCGTAAGCCCCTGTTGCTGCCACTATCACTACCACCACCACTGTGGGATTTCCTGTGAACAGGGACATGAGAGAATGGAGAAGAGATGTAAGAAACAGGTATTTTTCCTCACGTGTATGAATATTAGAATATCTCTTTCCCTCTCCTTGAACCAGGGCTAGAGAGCTTCTCATGAGTTCTCTGTTTCTCATGTTGTTTTCTCATTTTGGGGCCACCTTGAGTCTAGGACAGGGTATACTGGAGGGAAAATAAGAAACTAGTCACTAGCTTGTATTAGGGAAGAAAGAATGAAATGGGCTTATTCTCTCTCACCTGGGACTAGAACCACCTTGTTTCAAAGTTTCATACTGTTTGTTTGATAAATATGATTTTTTTAATGTTATTGATAACCATGATTGTTTCATCATGGCTTGCTTAAAAGAATGCATGATCAAGAAAGTTTTCCATTGCTGGGCTTGGTGGCTCATGCCTTTAATCCCAGCACTAGGAGGCTGAGATGGGTGGATCACTTGAGGTCAGGAGTTTGAGATTGGCCTGGCCAACACAGTGAAACCTCATCTCTACTAAAAATACAAAAATTTTCCAGGCATGGTGGTGCATGTGTAATCTCAGCTACTACTCAGGAGGCTGAGATAGGAGAATCACTTGAACCCAGGAGATGGAGGTTGCCGTGAGACAAGATCTTGCCACTGCACTCCAGCCTGGGTGACAGGGCAAGACTGTCACACACACACACACACACACACACACACACACACACAGTTTACCATAAAACATTTAAAAATTAGAAATCAAACTTAGTTAAAAATAATGAAAATTATTTTAAATTATACCATTGATATAGTAATAGTTTGTCTTGCTATAGTTAATTAGGATGGATAAATGGAAAAATTTCCTCTGACCAAATCATCCCAGCTGTCTCCCTTCCCCTTCTGTTATGGAGTGAATATTGGTGTTTCCTCTCTCCCCCTAATGCCCAAATTCATATATCGAAACCTTAACCCTCAGTATGTGATGGTTTTAGGAGGTAGATCCTTTGGGAGGTAATTAAGTCATGAGGGTGATAATGCCCTTATGAAAAGGACCCCAGAGAGCTCTCTTGCTTTTTTGTCTTTTTTTTTTTTTTCCTGTCATGGGAGGATACAAAGAGAAGTCAGAAATCTGTAACCTAGAAGAGGGTCCTCATCAGAGCCTAACAATTCTTGGCACCCTGATCTGGGACTTCAAGTCTTGAGAAGTGTGAGAAGTGTGAGAAGTAAACTTTTGTTATTTACAAGCCACCACGTGTATAGCACTCTGTTATAGCAGCCTGGACAGACTAAAGCACCTTCTCAGAGGTTACTGCTCTAAACAACCTTTGTCTCTCAATGTCTCAGAGGTCTAGCCGTATAATTCAGATGGAGCTATTGAACTTTTAATGGATTCATTTCTAGTTTTAATTTAGCTCATTGTGTTAAGCCATTCTGCTATTTAGATATCTAGATTTTTACAATGAAAACCTGAATGCTTACTTAGAAAGAATATTAGCATCTGTATTATAAATAATTCCTGAGCTGGCAGTCTCATATAGCCTGGTCCTGTGAGTTTTAAGGGTATTTGCTGAAATTTTGGATCTCGTTGCTATAACCTCACATTTTTTGTTTTTCAGTGTCAAGCCATAGTCAGAACACTGGTAAGCCAAGTGTCAAGTCCCTTTACTGAAAAGCAATACGGTAAATTGAATGCCAGTGAAAATCATTTTTAATTGAATTTCTATAGCTTTCCCAAGAGTATAAATAAAATAATTGGCTAAGTCCACAGCCACAAAAAAAAGTGTAGAATAATGTAGCTTTTCCCCTAACAGTATTTTCTATACAAAATGGCTTTTTGCCATACTATCAATCTTTTTTTTTTTATTTAAATCATGATTCTACTTTGTGTTTTGTTGAGAATGAATTTTATGTGGCTATAATGTTTGGTATTCTCTAGAATTTCATGCATGGAGTATCTAACACATTTAGAAACCATTCACAAATTGGATGGCATATGGTGGACTGAACCCTGAGCTTGTCTCTAGCCCTTTTTTAAAGCCCACTGGAATGACAGTAAAAATGCAAAAATAATATAACTCATGAGGCAAAGAGACATCAAAGATGTTTGGAAGAGCAAATGAAAGAATGGTAATTACTTAGCTGCTGAAAGTCACAATGGAATTGTGTATAGATAGAAAAAAAAAAGCATCAATTTTTGTCACAGAACTCCAGAAAATTTCAAGTGATGAAAGCAAATGGAAGCTTCCCGACCCCTGAGCTTCCCTAAGCTCGCATGAACAGAAACTCCCTCCTCCATCAAAGATACTGTAGGGTCACTCTCTGGAAATACTGAACAAGAAAGCTCAGGGCTCAGGATGCCACACACAGCTGGGGCTTCAGGGAGATGCTGTGCTGGAGAGAGGGAAGGGGAGCCTGCATGCTGCATGAGGAATGTCCCCTGACAAACGCCCCGCACATCTCCTGGCATGCCATTGCCCAGGTTCATGCGCTCTGAGCATGAGATCACCCAACTATTCTCTGGAGAAAATAACTGGTTCCCTAAAAAAGCTTCTCAGACTCTGACAAGCGGGGCTTTCCAATGGAATGACAAAGTCCTAACCCAGTCCCTTGAAATAACGCTCAAAGATCAGTGTGTGTGCCCAAGCACTCAGAGTTCACTCATTTTCTTAGTGCCTTGTTCTTAAATAGGAACCATCAGTAAAGACATCCAACACATTTGAGGAAAATCTTTAACATGAAAGCAGAGAACCCCCAAAACAAACACCAAGAGAAGACATTGACAAAAAGTGAGGGAGCAGATGAAACTTAGAGAAAACGTACAATAATGTCTGTATATGAAACAAGAACAGGGATTATAAAAGGAAGGAGGAGTCCTCAGAATAATTCAAAATAATGTTATAAATTTAAAATATAGAAGTGTTGGGACAGAGAATTAAAGATTCTTATAGGATATTTAAGAAACCAAAAAACTGGATGGGCGCGGTGGCTGACATTTGTAATTCCAGCACTTTGGGAGACTGAGGCAGGAGGATCCCTTGAGGTCAGGAGTTCAAGACTAGCCTGGCCAACATGGTGAAACCCTGTCTCTACTAAAAATATGAAAATTAGCCGGGCATGGTGGCACACCTGTCATCCCAGCTACTTGCAAGGCTGAGGCGGGAGAATCACTTAAGCCCAGGAGGCAGAGGTTGCAGTGAGCTGAGTTTGTGCCACTGTACGCCAGCCTGGGTGACAGAGCAAGACTCCACCTTAAAATAAAAATAAATAAATAAAACCAAAGAGGTAAGAAATAGGAGAAAAGGAAAATTAGATGGTCTCTAAGGAGATTACGGTACTTAAAAAGATTTCCAGAAAGAACAAACAAGGAAAACAGAATATTATTTTCAAAAATCAAAAGAAAATCAAAGAAATAAATTAATCAGTCAAACTAGGGACTGATTAATCAGTCAAACTAGTGTGTGTGGAAGTCCTGAGTCCAGAAGAACAGAATTTTTCTTTCCTCAACTATTGACTCACCATCTCCCAGGAGAAAGGGCTGGGTGTGCCTGGTCAAGCGTGTCTCCCTGCTCCAGCTCAGCAAAAGGAGCAGGGCAGGGAAAGTGTGTGCCACTTGCTCTACACAGCTTGGCTCTGTGGAGTTAGTGGGAATTTAAGGAAAACGGAGAGAAGGAAATATTGAAGAAGGATGTGAACAGAGAGACTGATGTGTGGAATTACAGGGAGTGATAATTAGTCATGAAATCAGAAGACCACTTAAAAAGGCTGTTCTGCTTTACTATCACACCAAATCTTTGGCTATAGGCAAATGTAACCATAAATTAGGAAGAAATTTCAACACACACCACTTCCTAGTTAGGGAACAGCATCAGGGAACAGCACTTGTTATTTACAAGACAGTGGCTGGGGTGTGTGTGTGTGGGGTGTGTGTGTGTGTGTGTGTGTGTGTGTGTGTGTGTAGCTAAGAGGCATGCAATGGGGGCAGATCCAAAGTGAAGAAAAGCCAGCAGATTTTTGTTCCCAGGTCTGAGTTTTGGGAGCACAGGGGTTTGAGGAAGCCATCAGGATCAGGAGAGGTGGCCAAGTCTCTAGCACATCCGGTTGCATCTTTCTGTGTTTCTGTCCTCAGGTGGGCAAGGACTGCCTGGGAAAACCAGCCAACAAGAAGACAGCTGAGATGGTGATGATGCCTCAGTATTTTCTGAGCCTTTAAATGCTTTCTGTTTCTCTATTCAAGGTTCTTGCTTGTGGCCTTCACAAGTAGCTACTTTATATTTCTTGCATACTCTGACACCTGCTTTTTATTTTTTTGAGACAGAGTCTCACTCTTTCACCCAGGCTGGAGTGCAATGGTGTGATATTGGCTCACTGCAACCTCCGCCTCCCAGCTTCCAGCAATTCTCCTGCCTCAGCCTCCCGAGTAGCTGATATTACAGGCATGTGCCACCACTCCTGGCTAATTTTTTATTATTAGTAGAGATAGGGTTTTACCATGTTGGTCAGGCTGGTCCTGAACTCTTGACCTCATGATACCTGGCTTTTACTAAACATTGTGAAATAACTTTACTCCCTACTTTATGAAGAAAGGCCATAACATAGGCCTTTATTTTCCCATGGCTTCTCTTTCCATCTGTGTATTGATGACTTTTTACATCTGTAACTCCATCCCACTTATGACTCCTGAGCCCAAGCTCCATAGGCACTCCCAACTCAACATGCCTAAAACTGTGTTTCCTGCTCCTCACCACCCCTGTGATCAGCGCCATCCATCAGCACTGGAGCCGGACACCTGGGAGGATAACTCTTGATGTTTCCCTGCCTCTACACTACTCGCCCGCATCCTTCTGCTGCCGGGCCCACTGAAACTCACCCTTGTTCTGGCCAGCTCAGATTTCTTGCTGTTTCCCCTCAGCTCTTCTGTCCCCAGGCTCTCACACCCAGATGATTCCCTGCCCAGGTCTTGCCCAGCTCCAGTCTATTCTCCCCCACTGTGACTAGAATGATTTTTCTAAATATTCCTGTTTCCTCTGTGTTCTTCCACAAATCCTGGATGGGGCTTTGAGGTAGGAGGCGGGACTTGATCCTAGAGGTGGGGCTTGGACATTGGACCCAATTGAGGACTAGCTAACACACGGATGGGGTGGGAGCAGCTTTCCATAAGATTCACCCACAAGCGTGCTATGTCAGTTTACCATTGCCATGGCAACACCCAGGCATTACCACTCCCTTCTTCTGGCAATGACCTAACGACCCAAAAGCTACTATCCTTTTCCTAGAAATTTCTGCATAAACCACCCCTTCATCTACATGTAATTAAAAGTAGGTATATACACGACTGCAAAACTGCCATGAGCTGCTGCTCTCTGCCTATGGGGCAGCCCTGGGCTGCAGGAGCAGTCATGGAGATGTAACGCTACCGCTTCAACAAAGCTGTTTTCTTCTGTCCTACCACCAGTTCGCCCATGAATTCCCAGATAAAGCCTAAACCCCTCATGGGCTAAACCCCACTTTGGGGCTTATGCGTCCCGCCTCAGCTTCTCTACTTGGGAAATTCCAAGTCCTAAATCCCAGAGTTCAAGGACTTCACGGCTCCTCACTGTTAACCTCACCAAAATCATCTCTTGCTTGCTCTCTTCCTGAACTTAGCCACACTAGAGGATAAGAATCCTCTAGAATGCTCATTTTAAATGCAAAGTCCTGGGCTCCAGAATATGGTTTAGTAGATCAGCTCCAGGGTTCAGGAAACTTGTTTCGACAGGCAGTTTGGGTGATTCCTATGGAGGTGATTTATACACCACACCCGGAAAAAGCCTGCTGCTGAGATTGCACCTGGGCTGTTTCTTAAAGTTTCATTCTATGTTTTACCTTTAGCATTTCCACATTGCTGTGTCCATTGTCTAGAACAGACTTCCGTGTCGATTCTTACCTCTTCCTGACCTCTAGCCCAGCTTGGCTCTTTATCCTTCTCTTTCAGGGTGTAGTTTACAAGTGGTGTCTTCTGGGAAGTTCCCGTGATCCTTTCAAAGCCCAATGAGTAGACCCCCTTTCTTTGTACACGCTGAGGAACTTCTTACGTTGTCACTCCTGTTCACTCCGTTTTCTCCTGCTTGAGCTGAGGAGCTCCTGCCTTGGGTGACCCTTCCAACTTGGGTATTTTCAAAGAAAGGGCAGCGTTGTTCCAGCACCATTAAGGAAGATGCCTATCTCTTGGCAGCACAAGTGCTACAGACATTACTTGGTGTTACATGGTTTTCATCCTTTCTATCAGCATAATGCCAAAGGCGAATTTCCCTTAACCTCAGTTACACATCTTGTCAGCTTTGCTTGAGAAGCAGAGGACATCCGTCCCAACAAGGGTCCAGTATTGACCCCAGGATTAACTAACATTTCAGCAGAAGGAAATTCATTTCGCTTATTAAGTAGATGATGAGTTTCTTTGCAAGTCTATTTAAAAAATTTGAAGCCTTATTTGTCCATGATACTTGAGGGTGAAATGAAGACCTTAGATCATTTCGGGTTGTTTGTCTCTGTGTTTGTAGGTTTCCACTGGAAGAGGGGAACACTTCTGACAATAGCTAAAGGTATTGACAATTGCATGAAAAAGAGGGTTCATTTTTGAGCTTTCAAGTGAGAATGTTGTTACGTTAATGCCCAAATGGATCACCATCAGCAAAATTGGATTTCACTGAACAATTTTAATAGAATGGGCTGAGCTGCCACCCACGCTTTTAGATATCCAGGGTAAAAATAATTTCCCCTCCCTAATTTTTCAATTGTTTGTTTTATTTTCCCCATAAAACAGGGAAGAACTGTGTGAGTCAATTTCAACATTCCTGTATTTATTATCAACATATTTCACCCACTCCGACCTGGCAGTGCATCAGGTTTGTGCGATCAGTGACTATCCTGAGTCTTGTCAATTGAACGGTTATTTGGAGTCTGGAAACCAGAGAGATTTCTCTTGGTATTATACTCTGGGCTATGTGCAGCTTATTCCTTTCTGCATTTTAATGTGGGATGGAGAGAACTTTACATGTGTCATAGATTGGATTTTAATGAGAAAAATAAAATCAGAGGAAAGGGAGAAACTGAATGCAATATCAGGAATTTATGGAAAACACTTCCTGTTCTGATTTGATTTGATTTACTGCACCAAATGCACCACATGTCAAGCATATTCTGTTCAAATAAGATTTATGAAGTACATTTTCTTATTTATTTATTTTTAGACCAAGTCTCACTCTGTCACCTGGGTTGGAGGGCAGTGGTGCAATCACAGCTCACTGCAACCTTGAACTCCTGGCCTCAAGCAGTCCTTTTGCCTCAGCCTCCTGAATAGCTAGGACTACAGGCATGAACCACCATGCCTGAATAATTCAACAAACATCTTTTTTTTTTTTTTTTTTTTTGGTACAAACAAGATCTAGCTATGTTGCTCAGGCTGGTCTTGAACTCCTGGGCTCAAGCAGTCCTTTTGCCTCAGCCTCCCAAAGTGCTGGGATTACAGTGCTTGGCCTGAAGTATGTTTTAATGGATGGTTTCACGTTGGTGACTTTTCCAGAGCATTTTTGCTTGATGTGTTCTGTGTCATCACCTGCACTTAGCACTCTTCCCAGTTGTTTTTGTAGATACACCATATTTTTATGACACTTACTGCAGCATTTTTTTTTGGTCACATAAATATACAGGGAGTATTTAGCAATACAGAATAGCTAAGTTATGCCATCAAAAAATGTACGCACGGCCTCTGAGTGCATTCAAAGGATGCTGAGCAGCAAGCGTGGCTTTCAAGTGTCCTGCAGCCACTGTTTCTGCCCTCAGTTCCCATATCTTCCCGTGTGCTAGAGGCCAAAGTCCCAGTGCCAGACCTAGTGCTCCTGAGTCCACCAGGTCACCCCTCCTGGGGCCACTGTCTTCCACAACACCCAATTGCTGCAACATTCTTCTCTCTCTTTGAAACATTTTCACAACAAGAAGGTGCTGGAAAGGAAACGACATTCTGCTCACACTGTGCTGTTTCACACCTCTGTAACTTCGCCTCAAAAAACCCAAGACAGCCTTGTTGGTCATTCAGTAGGAGGGGTCTATACTTTTCCCTCAAGTTTTTCAAAAGATCACTAGGTAAATCATATAGGTGAATATTCAGATATTCAGATTCTGGGGTTTTTAAAAGTTTTTTTTAAAGATAGGGGCCTTGCTATGTTGCCCAGGCTGGTCTCCAACTCCTGGCCTCAAGTGATCCTCCCACCTCAGCCTCCCCAAAGTGCTAGGATTACAAGCCCAGCCCTCAGCTTCTGTTTTAAAATATCTGACTTTGTTCATGTAGAGATAGTCCTGTAAATGAAAGATGATTACAATTCTGAGAGTCCATCAACTCTCCAACCTTCAATTTAGCTTACCTACTCTTTGGCATGAATATCTTAATTTAGGGATCCGAAAGAACTTTGGGCATTGTTACTAGCAAAAAGCTTTAAATTATAATGAGGTTAAGTAAGTTTGCCCAGAATCCACATTATATCAGGAGCAGATACCTGGTCAGGATTAGCCAAACTCCTTTATCTTAAAAAGCCCCATAAGGCAAGATTGTCTTCTTAAGTATAAATAAATACACTCCTTCAAAGAAAATAAATACTATGATGTTTTGAGTCCTTACCATATTTGAAACTCTCTATATGGTTATTGAGTTTTTTTTCTCCTCCTATTCAATCAGCCAGTGGTTCCCTCCTGTCCTCCCCCTTCACACATCTACTCAGTTGCTAAGTCTTGCCAGTGCTCCCTCCTAAATGTCTGGAAAGCCAGTTTGGTACTCACTTCTGCCTTCCTCCAGCCCTGGTTCATGCTACCATCACCTTTCGTTTACCACCTTGTTCTCTGTATCTAGTATGACCAGAATGTTTACTTAAAAAAATAATAATAAAAGATCAGTCCACAAAGATGAAATGCAAACCACTCTAATTTGACTTAGACTTCCTGTTTCTGTTCCTCATTCTCAATGGCATTGGAATTTTCTGTGGAACATAATTTTCTGATTCCCAGAGCTCAGAGTTAAGACAATTGTGCAGCTGGGAGTGATAGTTCACAACTGTAATCCCAGCACTTTGGGAGGCTGAGGCCGGTGGATCACGAGGTCAGGAGTTCAAGATCAGCCTGGCCAAGATGGTGAAACTCCATCTCTATTAAAGAATACAAAAATTAGCCGGGTATGGTGGCACATGCCTGTAATCCCAGCTACTTGGGAGGCTGAGGTAGAAAATTGCTTGAACCGGGAGGCAGAGGTTGCAGTGAGCTGAGATCGCCCAACTGGACTCCAGCCTGGGTGACAGAGGGAGACAACGTCTCAAGAAAAAAAAAAAAAAGACAATTGTGCAACTAGAAGGTGGAACGGGACAGAATGGGAAGGATTTATTCATATAGTTATAATCTTGTCTTCTCTGCCGCATGGAACATGTGTTTCCTGAGTATTTTAAGAAAGGGCTCCTTTCTCGTCCAGCTGTCTGCCTGAGTTAGTGTTCTTGTGTGTCCGGGCGGCAGGGAAGTGTGGCCCGCAGCTTGCCTTTTTCTCTGGTCCATGCTCAGCAGCAGTGAGGCAATTGTTTCCTGCCTGGGGAACAGGGCCACCTACACCCCTGGAAGATGCTAAATGAGTATTATTATTTGATCATTTTCAATGATCTACTGTTCTTACTAATGGAGTGAACCAGTGTTCACTGTGACTAATGCTGACTTCAAAATCATTAGACAGTTTAGAAAGACAAGTATTATATTATTAATATACAATTATTATAACTATATAATACACAATTATGTAAATATATACACAATATATAACAACATATAAAATATATATTTGGTGCATATTATTTCAAAAAGCTGATTAGTTTGTTGTAATGAATGATATTATTGGTGCTTTTCATATTAAAATATTTTTGTTTTTGTTAATATATGTTTTATTGTCAATAAAGGCCATATATTATTTTTGACAAAAAAAAGTATTAGAAAACCAGTTTATTTATTTTTTAGTTTTTTCGGATGGGATCTCATTCAGTCACTCAGGCTGGAGTACAGTGGCCCAAACACAGCTCACTGCAGCCTCAACCTCTTGGGCTCAAGTGGCTTTCCTGCCTTATCCTCTTGAGTAGCTGGGATTATAGGTGCGCACCACTACACCTGACAAATTTTGTGTTTTCGTAGAGCTGGGGTCTTGCTATGTTGCCCAGGCTAGGCATGAACTCCTGGCCTCAAATGATTTTCCTGCCTTGGCCTACCAAAGCATTGAGTTTATAAGTGTGAGCCACTATGCCCAGCTTTATTTTGATTTTTTAAACTTTTTTACTTTGAAATAATTTAGAACATTCAGAAAAGCTGAAAAACTAGTATAAAGAATTTCTGTATTCATCAGGTCCTTGAATAACATCATTGTTATAACACAGTTGAGAAAAAATTGATTCCCACCAGGGTTTACTGTTTGTGGAGTTTGCGTGTTCTCCCCGTGTCTGGGTGGGTTTTCCTTTCTGGGTCCTTGGGCTTCCACCTGCATCCCAAAGCCATGCATTTAGGTGAACTGGTGTGTCTACGTGGTCCCAATGTGAGTGTGAGTGCGCTTTGTGATGGGATGGCACCTGTTCAGGCTGGTTTTCACTTCCTGACATGAGCTGCCAGGATGGTTTCTGCTACCCATGACATTAACTGGAATAAATGGGTTGGAAAACGAATGAATGAAAACAAATGATTCAAAAGCATACATTCCTAAAGTCTATGATAGTGATACAAATGCACAAAATAGATGATGCAATACAAACGTGCTCAATGAGCCACCATATTTGTGATTACTTTTGAATTGAGTGATGTCAGGAGGTGCTTCTGACAGTCTTTGCTTTGCAAACATTTATTCCTTGATTTAACCCACCACTGTTTTGACGCCTTCACTCACTGTGTCATCAACAATTGGGTAAATAATTCTCTTTCTTGTTTTTAATTACCTTTATTAAATTAATGAAGAGTTCTCATTTTTATTTCAATGAGAATTGAGTATGTTATTTCAATGAGAGCTCTCCATAAATTTAATGAAGATTAATAAAAACAAAAAAAGATTAATATTAAAGTGTTTTGGGTCTTTGTTTAGAAGTTTGATGATGTTTTTGTAACCAGAAATGTGCTGTAGAAACTTCACTCTTATTTATATCAATTAACCTATGGGAAAATTGGCTTCATTATGTGTCATTTTATCTAGTCTCGGTTTCCAAGAACCCATTGAGAACCTTAAGTGAGGACTTACCGTAGTCTCTTTCTTTCTCTCATCTCCCTCCACCCACAGCAGTATTATTATTAAGTATTTTTCTGAATCATTTGAGAGTAATTGCAGACATGATGCTCCTTCACCCTAAAACACTTTGCTGTGTGTGCTGGGTAAAACCATGGACAGACTCCTGGATAATCAGGGTACATCTGTCCACATCAGGAAGTCAGGATGCTCCTTCAGCCTAAAACACTTTGCTGTGTGTGCTGGGTAAAACCGTGGACAGTCTCCTGGATAACCAGGGTGCATCTGTCCACATCAGGAAGTCAGCATCGATACTGTGCCACCACCCAGACCTCACTTGGATATCATTAGCAGACCCGATCATGTTCTTTGCAATCCCCTTTTCTCTTCAGGAACAGGATTCAATCCAGGATCTCATGCTTCGCTTAGCTTTCATCTCATTTTGTTTTCCTTCTGTCTAGAGTAGTTCCTCACATTTTTCTTGTCTTTTGTGATGTTCATATTTTTGAAGAGTAGAATCCAGGTGGTCACCTTCAATTGGGGTTCGCCTGATGCTTTGTCATGATTAGATTGAGGTGACACATCACAGAAGGGAATTTTAGACTGGGACTGGCCAGTTCACGCTGCTTTGCTTATGACTTCAGATGCCCTCGGGAGTGAGCATTAATTTTGTGAGTGGTTCATAACTTTTTTCTCTTCTATTCCTTATTTATTTATTTATTTATTTATTTTTGGATAGAGTCTCGCTCTGGTTGCCCAAGCTGGAGAGTGCAGTGGTATGGTCTTGGCTTCCTGCAACCTCCACCTCCCAGGTTCAAGCAATTTTTCTGTCTCAGCCTCCTGAGTAGCCAGGATGACAGGCACCCACCACTACGCCTGGCTAATTTTTGTACTTTTAGGAGACATGGTGTTTTGCTCTGTTGGCCAGGCTGTTCTTGAACTCCTGGCCTGAAGCAATCTGCCTGCCTTGGCTTCCCAAAGTGCTGGGATTACAGGCATGAGCCACTGCACCTGGCCGAGTTCTCACTAATTTTCGGTAAGTCAAAGGTTGACCTGCCCTTGTGGCCTGGCATCCACCTCTTCAGCAGTTCCTATCCATTGCCTCTAAAAGCATCCCTCCTCACTTTGCTAATAAGAATATCCTCTATGAGTCAGTATCCTGGCATCTCCCAGCTTAAATGTACGAACTCCAGCAAAACCCAAGACCAACTACATCAGATTTTGCATTTTAACAAGTTTCCCAGGTGACTCATACGCACATTCAACTTTAAGAAGCACAGCTCTGAGAATATAAAATCTGCCTATTTCATTAATTTGTTCATTCCAAAATATCTGAGTGCCTACCATGTGCTGGGCAATGTGGGAGCCTGTGGGAGAAGGAGTTTGCTTTGTTACTTTTATTTTCTGATCTTGGACAGAATGCATTTAAATTTTGAATACATTTGATACTTTTCCTTTAAATTCTAAAACAAAAATCTTCAACCTCAAAAATTCTAATTCACTTGGTCTAGTGTGGGTCTCCAGCACTAATATTTTCTAAAGGCTCCCTGAACTTGCCCCTAATATGCACCTAGTTGGGCCATTATAAAGCTTTAACACACGTGGAAATCATGAATTAACTGTATAAACATACAGCAATCTCGAGAATAAAATACTTCCAATATCCTCCCTCTTCATTCTAGAACTTTTCTCCAGGCTTTTATCTGCCTCTCTATTTTATTCCCATTCTATATTGTTGTCATTGTTAAGAAACGCAACCCTTCCAAATCCCAGTTTCAAATATTTCACTTTCAGACCACCAGCTCCAATCTTCAGCTCACTCTCTGTGGTGCCTGGACTCCAGTGTTCCTGGGCCTTACTGAACCCTGCCATCTATGCCACCCTCCACAAGTTCACGTTCCCCCTCACTGCCTCACTGCCTGCCTTCCACAGCGGAGGCTTTATTGTCCATCACCAGGAACTCCTCCCTTGCTTGTACCTCCAATTCCCTTGCCCTCACTTACTTCTCAACACTTGCTTGGAAAACCCCAAACCTTGTTAAACGCTGCTCTCTTCCTGCTCACACTGAACCATATAGCAGAATAATCACATAAAACAAACGAGCAAATTAAAAAATCTCAGATCGAGAGAGATCCAAGATGGCCGATCACTAGCAGCTCAGGATTGCAGCTCCCAGTAAAAGCACAAAGAGCCAGTGGACGCCACACTTACCAATAAATTTTCGCTGCCCACGGACCAGGACATTCCCAGTGGAGGAGCCCCACAGGTCGCCA
>CAUYQU010063567.1:0-18122 GCA_963574635.1 Cheracebus regulus | reverse complement strand
GGTTGGAATTACTTGCCTGCTATTGGTTGTTAAGGCTTGACTGCTATTGACTGTTAAAACTCAGCTGCTATTGGTTGTTAAAACTTGACTGCTATTGGTTGTTAGGGCTTAGCTGCTATTGGTTATTAAGAAGCTATGGTTGCAGCACCTTGTTTGCATACTGGGCTCTTTAAGAGAAGACCAGGCCGTGCGAGCAAGGGAGAGGAGAACATGCCCGAGCATGTCTGAGCTTGCTTGGGGCTTGTAGAAGGGAAAAAAGGGGGAGAGGGTGCGTCCGAGCTCCCAGCAAGGCAACCGGCCTTACAGTTAGTGTGGCCATTTTGGTGAGAGCCCTCTGTTCCCTTCAGGAGGCCCTTGTCAGGAGGAGGGTGGAGAAGGGTACTCATCCCCCACCCAAATCTGGAACTGAAACTAGCTTCAAAGCCCAGTGCAGAGCCAGCTGGGTGGCTCTCACCTGTAATCCCAGCACTTTGGGAGGCCAAGGTAGGTGAATCACTTGAGGTCAGGAGTTCCAGACCAGCCTGGCCAACATGGTGAAACCCCGTCTCTACTAAAAATACAAAAATTAGCCGGGCGTGGTGGCAGGTGCCTGTAGTCCCAGCTACTCAGGAGGCTGAGGCAAGAGAATCCCTTGAACCTGGGAGGTGGAGGTTGCAGTGAGCCAAGGTTGCGCCACCGTGCTCCAGCCTTGAATGACAGAGCAAGACTCTGTCTCAAAAAACAAAACAAAACAACAATAAAACAAAGCAGAGTGCAGGAATGGCTGTGGAGGACTCTAGACGCCCTGCTAGGATTAGGATGGGTGTTTCTGGCTCTTGGGCCTCACTGGCTCTCCTGCTGCACCGCCACCCCCACCCCAGACTGGTTTTGAGTCCCAGAAACTTTGAGAGATTTCTAGAGGGGTCTGTAAGTTAGGTTGTGCCATGTGAAGCCGACGTTTCTCCAGGTCAAAAGTGGTAGACTATTGGCAATTTCTAGGCACCTCTGGTCTGGATGATCCAAATCCTCCAACCTGTGGCACGTTTATTTAGTGCTCATTTTGTGCCAGCGTCCCTGCTAAGCACCTTATAGCCATTTTTATGTTTATTTGTTTATTTATTTTTGAGACGGAGTCTTGCTCTGTCGCCCAGGCTGGAGTGCAGTGGCGTGATCTCGGTTCACTGCAACCTCCGCCTCCCAGGTTCAGGTGATTCTCCTGCCTCAGCCTCCTGAGTAGCTGGGACTACAGGCGCCCACTACCACGCCCAGCTAATTTTTTGTATTTTTAGTAGAGACGGGGTTTCACCCTGTTAGCCAGCATGGTCTTGATCTCTTGACCTCGTGATCCGCCCGCCTCAGCCTCCCAAAGTGCTGGGATTACAGGCGTGAACCACCGCGCCCCGCTATAGCCATTTTAAAATTGTCACAGGTTTCTGAGGCACAGGAATTGTTCCCCATTTGACAGAGAAGAAAACTCTGGCTCAGATATTCCCCTTTTGGAATTGTTTTGGGCGCTGGCTTGTCCGTCAAACTTAAAACAAACAAACAAACAAACAGCATCCTGAGTTGAAGTTAAAAGCTGGGGTCTGCAGGCCGCCGGGCTCAGGGGCGCTGCCACTCAACAGCTGCGCCGCGCTGCCGACGTGCACGGGCAGCAAGTTCCCAGCTCTGTAGTTGCCAGGTCTTAGAAAAATACTGTCGGTATTCAGCCACCCAGTCTTCCCATCGGTACGGTGAGAATCATGGGGACAATAGCCACCACGCCCGGCAAAGTCAGACGTGAGCTGCGAGGACTCGGGACCGCCGGGCCGGGAAAGCAGGACCTGGAAGCCGAGGCGCCCCTCCCGCACCCACCACGTGGAGCCGGCCCGGCCCGCGGCAAGGCCGCAGGGATACTCCCGGGGCGCGGGGCGGGGAAGGGGTGGGACCAGCACGGCTCCACTCCGCCGACGCCTCTCCCAGGCCGCGACACCGGCGAGCTGCTCCGCCCGGCGACCGTGTCCCTTGGCACCCGCGGCCGCCCGGCGGGGAGGAGGTGGCCAGGGGTAGGGCCGGGAGGCGTGGCCTCCGCTTCCCTTTTTTTTTTTCGGTCCGCCTAGCTAAGGAAAGGTTCCCCTGCGCCTTTAAGAGGCCGATGCGGGCAGCCGATTGGCCCAGACGCCCCGGTGACGTCACGCCGGGGCCGGCGCCCTCCCCCTCCCGCCGCGCCGCGCGCTCGCGGACAGTCGGCGCGCGGGCCGGGCCGGGCCGGCGCCCCTCAGCTACAAGCTGCTATAGCGTCTCCCTGGGCTCCGGGGGATGCCGGGCCCCTCTCATGGCCGCCGACGTCTTCATGTGCTCCCCACGCCGGCCCCGCAGCCGGGGCCGCCCGGTGCTGCTCAAGCCCCAGGTGCCCGAGGACGACGACGACTCGGACACCGATGAGCCGTCCCCGCCGCCCGTCTCCGGTGCGGCCACCCCGGCTCGGGCCCACGCGAGCGCCGCGCCGCCGCCGCCCCGGGCCGGGCCGGGCCGCGAGGAGCCTCCGCGCCGCCAGCAGATCATCCACAGCGGCCACTTCATGGTGTCGTCGCCGCACCGGGAGCATCCGCCCAAGAAGGGCTACGATTTCGACACGGTCAACAAGCAGACATGCCAGACCTACAGCTTCGGCAAGACCAGCTCCTGCCACCTGTCCATCGACGCCTCGCTCACCAAGCTGTTCGAGTGCATGACTTTGGCCTACAGGTAGGAACCCCCGCGACCTCCGGAGGCCCCTCTTTGACAAAACAAGCGTGGAAGGAAGGGCCACCTGGCAACCCCCTGGTTTCATGCATTTCCTTTGGGTCTTACCCCTCCGAGAGGGTTTATGGATCTGGGGTTCCCCGCATTGCCAGAGGGTCCTGGCCTCTTCCCCTGCCAGCAGTGCTGGGGTCCTTTCGGCTTCACGTTCCCCACCCATGTCCTCCCCTCCAGTGTCCTGGGGCCACCGATCTTGGACGAGAAAGAGGTATAAACACTGACTGGATCTTGTGTTACCCGACTCTATCGACTCCTTCCCCCAAACGCTTTGTGTGTTTCCCGCATATCCAGCAGTGGTTAGGACCACCTGTTCGGGGTGTCTGGAGGCTGGCTCTGCTGTTTAATGGTTGTGTAACACCTCGAAGCCTGTTTCCTCCTTTATCAAAGGGGAATAACTGTAGTGTCTGCCTCCCAGGGGCTGTTGTGGGGATGGAGTGAGATGGGTAAATTGCTTATTCCTGTGCTTGGCCAGAGTTAGGTGTCCCTGCACCTGGAGGCTGGCCACCTTACAACCGGTTCATCGGGAGGCCCTCCCCCGTCTCGGTAGGGCCTTGGGTGCCTCCTAAGAAGACTTTTGGTGCCACCACTGTTGGAGGTGCAGTCTGTCCTCCTGGCAAGTCGGAGGGTTTTCTGGCCGGTCCTGAAATATTATATGAGGGAGATGGCAGTGTTGAGGGCAGACATCCCAGACACCATCCTGACGTGGATTCGGCTCTGGGCAGAGATCCCTCTTTTCCAAGTCAGGGAAAATGCCTGGCGCTCAAAGATTAAAGCACTTTTCCACTCTCTCTCCCTTCCCCAGTATCAATATCAATATTAGGTATTTGCTGCAGGTAACTTTTCTGCCTGTGCAACAGAACTACTTTGGACGGGCAGCAGCGGCTTTAAGTAGCTCAGCCCGGCATAAAACTCATGATAGGATCTCTAATGAGTTGAGCGTGTTGCATTAGTAACTGGACTGGCTGGGACTGTATTAGATCTGCTCTGCAGGCATCTCGGGAGAAGTTTCCTAGGAGACTCCAGAAACAGTGTAAATAAAGAGCAGGAATATCCTGCCCCCTGCCCCAGGTTTAAACCTGGATATGTTTATGAGCTCCAAGCATATCCAGGTTTAAACATTATGCATTTAACTGAAGTTAAAATACTAGATACTTAGCTCTGGATGCCCCCACCCCCACCCCCCACTGCTGCCATCCAAGGAATAAACGATTAGTCAACTTGTTCTTTGTTATGTTCCTGAAACACCCCTATTTCCTCTCTTGAAGGTTTCCCTGATGATCTGTTCCTGTAGCCCTTCCTCCCATCCCCCACCTCCGCCGTACGGGGCACATTGGTCAGTCTCTGCTGATTCTCTGGTCTTGCCAGTTTGAGCTGGCGCTGAGCCTGTAAAGATGTTCTCCTTTTTTAAAAACAAATGGTTGTTGAGGCTGCAGCTCTGTGCGCCCTCCAGTCTCAGATTTTGAGCACTCCCATTGGAATCAAACCCAACTGGATCACAGGATATGCTATGCCTCGAGAGAGCCTTTTCAAACAAAGCTCGAGGTGAAAGACTGGAATGTGTCTTATTAAGAAAACTTAATCCTATTCTTTATTTTAATATAAATGTCTACATATACAAGGAGAGAAGGGATGATTGAGTCACTGGAGGCATGGGCTGGGAAGGTCTCACCTAAGTAAGCTTTGCTAAATGAAAGCAAAATCAGTCTCTCCTTTGCACTGTTTGGATAACCTAAAGGCTTATTAAACAATGCCAAAGAATTTAGTAATGGCATTTTTTTTTCATTTATTTCAAAAATATTTTGGCAGCCAGCCATTGTTCAGTTAACTTTCTTGATTGCAAAATGCACCATCAGTTTGGTTCAAGCTTACCTGGCACTCTTTGCTCTCTCCTTTTGCTGCTTTTCCCTGTGCCTAAGGTCAGCCCTGCTAAGGTCTACGCTGTAGGCCTCAGATGAGATCTGTCCAGTCCTTTCTTATGAAGATGCCCTTTGTCTGTCTGTGTGAGGCTGGTTTGTCCAGTCCTGAGTTTAGTTGGCAGTGTGGAACTTTGGTATGGATGACAGACAAATGACTCAAAACCAGTTGTCTGGGCTGTAGCCTCTGGCACAGAAAGAAGCTAGAAGAAGGTGAATTTCTGACCCCAGCTCTCTTAGTGAGGAGCGCTACGTGGCTTTCAGGGAAGGAAGGTCAAGATTGGGGCAATGCCGGGTGCAGTGGCTCACGCTTTAATCCCAGCACTTTGGGAGGCCACAGTAGAGGATTGCTTGAGTCCAGGAGTGCAAGATCAGCCTAGGCAATGCAGCAAGATCCCATCTCTAAAAAAGAAAAAAAGGGACTGGGCAGGGCAGAAAGAAGACTTAACCTCAGAGCTGGTCTGGCTTCCATCCCCATGGGGTTGGTGCCTTCTCTGCCGGCTGTCTGGGTCCTCCCCTCCTGCCTGGGCTGAGGAAGGCCAGCTGGGTGTCCTCTTCTGTGACTGTTTCTGGCCTAGGTTCTTTCTAACTTCAGCTTCCTGTCTGTCCCCTGGCCTCTTCGTTCTAGCTGCCTAACTCTCCGTGGTACACTCTGCTTTTTTGTTGTTATTTGATTTCCTGTTAGCTGCTGCCTCCCAGCAGTTTCCAGATGAGGTTCAGCAGCTCTTTGGGGAGGAACTAAGTGCAGGGGAAGTTGTGGTTATTTTTTACCGAGTCCTGAGAAGTGGCGTAGGGATTCGACTGTGACCCGCTGGTCAAATGGCAGCTGCTTCACCTCCTGAAGGGTCTTTGCCCATGGCTGACTTTGGATGGGAAACAGGGTGTTTGAGGACTTGGGTGTGAGTGCGCCCAGGGCCTGCTGGGTAGGGAACAATGCAGATTGGATTCCGTGTCCTTCTTACTCTGTTTTGCTGAGAAGCCCTGTGACGAAGGGTCTTGATTTGGTCAGGAAACATGTGCTCAATTATTCAGACATTTTGGAGAGAAGGGGTTGCCTTTGCCCAAGGCAAACCAGGTGTAAATAATGGTGGTGGGGGGAGTCGGTTAGCGTACCTTGTCTGAACTCTAAGAACTCTATTCCATGGGGAAGATAAAACTTCCCTGCAAGGTGGAAGTGAGGATCAGCAGAGATAACCTCTGGGAATGGGGCTGGGAATGTGGCTGGTGCTGGCAAATAACAGACTAGAGGAGGGTTAACTGGTGGAATTTTAGTTCTGCATCCGAATTCATCTGACATTTATGAGGAGCATGTATCTTATCTATGAACTGAAGGAAATAGTGTATCTGACTGGGGTCTTAGCTGGGCTTTCGCATGCCTGCCTGACAAATAGTAAATAGAAGCATTCTTGATTTGACCGGGTGCTTTCTGAGGCTCTACAATGGAGCTATGCACTGCAGAACATAGTTCATGGTTCTTGCCCTCTTAACACTGTAAGGAATGTCACACATGTACATCCCCCACACAGAATTTTCTTTTTTTTGAGATAAGGTCTTGCTCTGTTGCCCAGGCTAGAGGATAGTGATGTGATCATAGCTCACTGCAGCCTTGACCTCCTAGGCTCAAGCAATCCTCTTGCCTCAGCCTATTGAGTAGCTGGGACTGCAAGCACACACTGTCATGCCTGGCTAATTTTTTATTTTTTGTAGAGATGGGGTGTTGCTATGCTTCCCAGGCTGGTCTTGAACTCCTGGACTCAAGCAGTCCTTCCACCTCGGCCTTCCAAAGTGATGGGATCATAGGAGTGAGCCATGGTGCTCAGCCCTGCCCACAGATTCTGAACACATCTAGTGCGTAGCTTTTTGTGGTTGGTTTTGGTTCCTTTTATTTGCCTTTTTAGAAACTCCTTATCTCAGGGAGCCTTGGTATGAATATTTCGGGTTCGGGGGGAAGAGATGGTCTTTTTCTGTATTTAGAGATAAGCAGTTTCTGGAAAATGGGTTTCTGTTTTAAAAGTGGATGTTTGAGGAGACTTACATTAGGGCTTGTTAGATAACCTTGGGTTGTAAGTTTCTAAGATGTAGCTCCTACATGAATGCTTTGTATAGTAACTCTTCATTCTTGATCAAGGTGGGAATCTGTGCCAGACTTAAGGACTAGCAAGGACCAAAGGTTAGAGCACTGTGTCCTCCAAATCTTGAATTTCCAGTAGAGGAACCTTCTAATGCTAGACACAGTTAACCAGTTGTAAATGGAAACCTTTCACACAAATAACTAAATTGATTTTTCTCTCTTGCAGTCATAACGAAGATAAGCAGTGTTTCTTCTCTTTCATTCTTCAGTCTTTAACCATTGGATAGTGTTCCATTGCGGGGTGTGCACTGAGGCAGGAGCTGGGGTGCAGAGATGAAAAACAGTCTCTCCTCACAGGCTAGGCGTAGTGACTGACAGTTGTAGAACAGTTAGTAAGGGCTATGGGAACTGTGACCAGGTTTTGTGGCAGTACCGGGGAAGGATGTCTCAGCCAGATTGAGAGTGTCTGTGTGTGTGTGTGCGCGTGTGTGTGTGTGTGCATGCATGCATGTGTTGACATGACCAGGAGCAGTGCAGATGGTTTTCCTGACATCAGAGTTTAACGTGTATCTCCCCTTTTGCTGTTAATTCTCAAAGATTATGGATTATATTACCCAACAGGAAGCCCCAGTGCTCCCCGCTTTAGCAGTGCAGGACCAAACTTCCATGTATGTAGAGGCTGGTTGGTTCATTGCCCACATGCTGGAAGGGAAGGAAGGGTTGTTAGACTTGGGGAAACAGAGTCTGGGCAATGAGGTTGGAGGAGAGAATGGAGGGAGGTTATTTTCTGGGTGGGAGAAGAAAAGAGATTTCACATAGATTGGGCATTTATTATGTTCCACATTCTCTTTCCATTTTAAGATGGAATTTTGCTCTTGTTGCCCAGGCTGGAGTATAATGGCACAATCTTGGCTCACTGCAACCTCCGCCTCCCGGGTTTAAGTGATTCTCTTGCCTCAGCCTCCAGAGTAGCTGGGATTACAGGCATATGCCACCATGCCCAGCTAAGTCTTTTTCTTTTTAGTAGAGATGGGGTTTTGCCTCAAGTGATCCACTGGCCTCAGCCTCCCAAAATGCTGGGGTTACAGGCGTCAGCCACCGTGCCTGGCCTCTTTGCATGATCTTAAACGACTCACCCAACAACCCTCTCAGATAGGTGGTGGTGTAGTCCTCATTTAAATAAACAAATAAATAAAAAACCAAGCTCAGAAGTTAATTAGCTGTGTTGCGAGAGATTAGGCAACTTGTCTGTGGAAAAGTGTCTCGAGCAAAAAAGTGACCTCCCTTATGTGCCCACAAAAGCCTGGCTGCTGTTAGAGGGGAGTGCAAGTGCCAGTTCCTCTCCAGATGGGGGAACCCAGGTGGGGAAGGCGGATGCCTCGGGCTACTCCACGTCCCTCTGTGCTGCCCTCCCTGCCGTCGAAACCCTGTGCTTCCCAGAGTGCATGGGCATCACACGCCCCCAGAAGCCGCCCTGATGGCATTCGGCCTGTGTCATGATGTGATCCCGGCTTACCAGAATCCCTGCTGTCTTCACCTTTGACTTCCTCATTGAGCCTAACAGTGTCGGCGCAGCCTAGATGATTCAGAATTATATGATGGATTGAAAGGGACACTCCGGGACCTGGAAGCCAACTTTATAACCTTAGCAAAATCTTTTTTTTTTTTTTTTGAGACAGAGTCTCACTCTGTTGCCCAGGCTGGAGTGCAATGGTGCAATCTCAGCTCACTGCAACCTCCACCTCCCGGGTTCAAGTGATTCCCCTGCCTCAGTCTCTTGAGTAGCTGGGACTATAGGTACACCACCATACCCGGCTAATTTTTGTATTTTTAGTAGAGATGGGGTTTCACCATGTTGGTCAGGCTGTTTTTTGTTTTTCTTTTCCTGCTTGCAAGCTAACAAGTTAAGCGGATCCTGTTTATCTTCAGCTCTGCAGAGACAAACACAAGCTTTGTGGAACATGCTTTAGGAGACATTGGCATGGAGTGAGACAACAGGAGAAGTGCTTTTGCTAGATGGTGTTTGTATATCGTGGCCTGCTTGGGCTGGTGTGGTGGGCAGATTAATGGCCCCCCAAAGATGTGCACATCCTCATCTACAGAACCTGTGACTGCGTGAGGTTATATGGCAAAGGTGAATTAGGGTTACAGATGGAATTAGGGTTGCTGGTCTACTGACCTTAAAATAGGGAGATTATCTGGATCATCCGAGTGAGCCTGGTGTTATCACAAGGGTCCTTAAAATTAAAAGGGAATCAAAGAGAGAACCAGAGAGTGAGCAGTGGAGGAAGGACGTTGGCTGCTGTTGCTGGCTTTGAAGATGGAGGAAAGGCCATGGGATTAGAATATGGGCCCCTCAGAGCCTGAAAAGGCGAGGGGACGGGGCCTCCCCCAGAACTTCTGGGAAGAACGCAGCCCTGCTGAACCTTGGTTTTAGCCCTGTGAGTCCCAAACCAGACTTCTGACCTCCAGAACTGTAAAATCATAAAGTCTGTTATTCTAAGCCACTAAGTTTTTGGTAATTTGTTACAGCGACAACAGGAAACTCATCTTCACTCTTCTTCCACAACAGGAGAGCGCAGGAGCCCACCCTTGTTGTAAGATTGAGCTATGCCGTGTGTCCTCAGCACCAGCCAGGCCATCTAGTGATAGGAGGGCCCTGGTTACAAAAGGAAAGGTTTGTGAAGTGGATCCTTGTTCCCTGGCATAGTTTCTATAATAGAGTATTGCAGAAAGTTAATTTTCCTTTTTTAAAAGGATTTATGTAACGGCCAATGGGAGCCTGAGCTCCCATTCCCTAGAATTGAATTACTTCTTGAGTATAAACTGTGCAGTCCAGATAGCCAGTGTCTTAGGTGATTGCTTTCTGTATTTTGTTGGAATTCTCTTGTCTATGATTAGAATTCAGGCCACAGGGCTGAATTCCAGTGCGTTTTAGGCAGACCTCTCTGTCTGCGTGGATCAGGGGCCCTCGTGCTAGGCTGTGGAATGGGAGTGCTGATTACCTCATGCTAACTCCAGGACTCCGAGGACTGGCAGATTCAGTGGAAACTGGTCCTGGGGTCCAGGCAGTGCTAGGTCCCCAGCAGGGGGAGATGCTCTTCTTCACTGTCAGACCAGATGCCATGAAGAGACTGGCTTTCACAGGCTGGCCCCTGCCCGCTTTGCAACCCTGCTTCTGGCTGCCGCTGGGCTCTCACCCACCACCCTGTTTCTTCTCTGGTGCACAGCTCTGCTCCTGGAAGCTTCTGCATCCACCAAGCTTGAGCCTGCTGGGGCCTGTGTTTCACATATGGACCTTGCTATGAGCTTCCTGGGACCATCAGCGCTCTTTGCCAGTTGTCTAATTGAATTAGCCCTGTGGTCTCCATGTCTGATGTTTGAGAGGGATCCTGGCTGGCTGGGCCCCAGAGCATGAGGCTGGCTATGGTCTGTGTTTGGCTGCCCCAGCAGGGGTGCTTTTTCCCTCCAGAAGTATTAATCAGGCATATCATGTTGTGTGCAGGCACGATTCTAGCCCTTGGGGATAAAGCAAGATGGATTAGTCCTCTCCCCTTATGGGACTTCTATTCTAGTCAGGGGATCATCAGCACATCAGTTCTTATATTGAGAGTGCAGGCAAGAATGGAAAGAAGATGAAGGTTAGAGAGTACTGGGGCTGAGGAGGCTGGGCAGATACTTTAGGCTGGGCAGAGAAGTCCTCTGGGGCAGGTGACCTTTCCGGGTGAACTCTGAAACCTAAGTGGCTAGTAGGAGCCAGCCACCATGGTCATTCCAGGCGTGGGAAGAAGCCCAGGCAGAGGCCCGTGGTCAAGTGAGCTTGGTGCATCATAGGATTAGAAAGAAGTCCAGCTTGGTGTTGAGGGCAGGGGTGAGTGGTAGGAGGTAAGATAAAAGAGGCAAGGGGCCTGTGGGCCAGGGTTAGAAGTTAGGAGATGGTTTGGGTTGCACTGGGGAATACTGGTTTACCTCTACAGGGTGGCTCGGGCCAGTCTACAGGAGATGGCTATAAGGAGGGCGAGAGCAGGCGTGAGGCTGCCAGTTGGGCAACTGTGGAACTCCAGCCTCAGACTAGGACGGTAGCAGCCGACGTGGTGAGGAGCTGGATTCAGGGTGATTTCTGGACTTGCTGGTGAATTGGACCTGGCAGATGAAAGAAAGAAAGGAATCAACAGTGACTCTGAGGTTTGGCCTGAGAGCCGGTGCCATTACTGAAATGAGGAAGGTTGGGGAAGGATCAGTCCACTGTGAAGCTGGGGTGTGTCACGCTGAGGACACCACAGTGCACCAAGCCCAGCTGGCCTGGGGCTGCCCTGACAGCCAAAGGGCAGATAGCTTCCCTGAGAAGGCCTGAGGAGGTGTCAGTGTGATGGGCACCACAGTGGTCCACTTTGCTCTGCCCTGCCTAGGTGCCCTGGGTTTCTTCTTGCCCCCGAGCTCTGCTGTCCCTCTGGAGGGAGGCTTTGGAGTTTGGAGCTTGCATTCTGAGTGCTGTGGAATATGTACCTCCTGCGGGCTGTTTCTGCTCAACTGGGTCTGGTGGTGCTGGGGAAATACTGTTTCAATTTCCCAGAGACCTCTCTAAGCCTAGCATTCTTGATGTATTTGGGAGTTGACTGCACCATCAGAAAAATCTTCTAGAAAGAGGCAGTGGAGATGGGATGATTTGCATCACTGCAGAAGGGGGTCCAGGATCTGGAGAAAGAATTCTAGAAACAAGTTTCCATGTCATTCCCCTTTAAGTCTCAGAAGTGACCATGAAGAATCCCCATTGGGTGAAGGTGGAGAGGAAAGGCTGAGGAGTGAGAAAAAGCTCTAAAAAAAGACTGAGCAGTTCCCACAAAGAGGTGGCTGTGGGTAGAAGCAGCGGCCTGGGGGAGTTTTCAGGCATTGGAGAGGGGAAGCGGCTTCTCTGTTGAGGAATATTCTGTAAGTGGGCGATCCTGTTTGAAAGCTGGTTACTATTCCTTCCTTCTAGGCCTGTGGGCAGGGAAGGAGGGCAGCCGTATTTGCTGTGTTCCCATGAGGCAAATTCAGTGACCATAACAAAAAAACAGCTTCTTATATAGAAAGTAGGGGAATTAGCCTGGTTTTCAAATATTCACCCAGTATTCTAGCTTTTTAAAGAACAGTCTGGGCCAGGCGGAGTGGCTCACACCTGGAATCCCAGCACTTTTGGGGGCCGAGGTGGGTGGATCACGAGGTCAGGAGATTAAGACCATCCTGGCTAAAATGATGAAACTCCATCTCTACTAAAAATACAAAAAACTAGCTGGGTGTGGTGGCACACGCTTGTAGACCCAGCTACTCAGGAGGCTGAGGCAGGAGAATCGCTTGAACCCAGGAGGCGGAGGTAGCAGTGAGCAAAGATAATGCCACTGCACTCCAGCCTGGGCAACAGAGCCAGACTCCGTCTCAAAAAAAAAAAAAAAAAAAAAGAACAGCCTCAAGAGGCTGGGTACAGTGGCTCAAGTCTGTAATCTCAGCACTATGGGAGGTTGAGGCAGAACTGCCCGAGCCCAGGAGTTCAAGACCAGGCTGGTCCCTGTAGTGAGACCTGCCCCCCGGCCTCACCCCACCCCATCCCACCGCCATCTCTACAAAAATAAAAAAAAGTAGCCAAGCATGGTGGCGTGTGTCTGTAATCCCAGCTACTGGGGAGGTTGGACAGAAGGATCCCTTGAGCCCAGGAAGTGGAGGCTGGAGAGCTGTAATCATACCACTGCACTCTAGCCTGGATGGCAGAGCAAGACCTGTCTCAAACAAGCAAGCCTACAAACAGAACAGCCTGAAGAACCTCTTTATATGCTTATGTGGCCACATGGTAACCAGCCCATTCTCAAATGGGCTGCCTCATTTTAAGACTGGCACTTGGGACCTGCCCAGATAGCTTGATACTAAGCTTTTTTGTTGATTTTTTTTTTTCTTTTAGAGTTGGAGTTTCAGCCCGTCACTCAAGCTGGAGTGCAGTGGTGTGATCTGGGCTCATTGCAACCTCTGCCTTGCGGGCTCAAGCAATTCTCCTGCCTCAGCCTCCCTAGTAGCTGGGATTACAGGCACCCACCACCATACCTGGCTAATTTTTGTATTTTTAGTAGAGATGAGGTTTCGTCATGTTGGCCAGGCTGATCTTGAACTCTTGACCTCAAGTAATGTACCCATCTTCGCCTCCCAAAGTGCTGGGATTACAGGCATGAGCCACCGTGCCTGGCCTGATACTAAGTTTTTTAGAGAAAGTGAATCAATAAATCCCTTTTATTTATTAAAAGGAAACACTTTCAATGCATTCTTTTTTTTGAGACAGAGTCTCCCGCTGTCACCTGGGCTGGAGTGCAGTGGTGCAGTCTCGGCTCACTGCAACCTCCACCTCCCAGGTTCAAGCGATTCTTCTTGCCTCAGCCTCCCAAGTAGCTTGGATTACAGGCTCCCACAACCATGCCCAGCCAGTTTTTTTGTATTTTTAGTAGAGATGGGGTTTTACTATGTTGGCCAGGCTGGTCTCAAACTCCTGATCTTGTAATACGCTCGCCTTGGTCTCCCAAAGTGCAGGGATTACAGGCGTGAGCCACCGCGCCTGACCTGATACTAAGCTTTTTGGAGAAAGTAAATCAATAAATCCCTTTATTTATTAAAAGGAAATACTTTCAGTGCATTCTTAAAACAGTATATAATTATCTTAGCTGGCTGTTTAAAACAACTGTTTTCTAGTTGAGTAAGGGGGTCTTTTAAATGGCCTCCTTTGTTCTTTAAATTATCAAACAGATCTTTCTCTGCCTTGGAGCAGAAGACTCTTGCATCCATTTGTAGTCAGACTTTTTTCTTTTTAAAGCAACTTTCTGTAAGTGTAATTCACATAGCATAAAATGTGCTCATTGTATGTGGAAGGTTCAGTGATTTCTTTTTTAATTATGCAGTCATTGTCACAGCCCTGTTCTGGGACATTCCATCACCTCAGTAAGATCCCCAAAGTTCATGTTGTAGCACACATCAGGTATTTAGCTCAAATAGTGTTCAGTTTTTTGGATGTACCACATTTTGTTTCACTGACATGTTTTTGAGGAACCATCTAATGCTTTTGTGATTCGGGTATTGACTTCCCATTTCCTCTAATAAGGCTCTCTTATAGAATCAGCTAGGAACCTCCTTACAGGGTGAGAGGAAATGGCTGTGAGGTATGTGGAAAGATGATTCTTGCCGTTTGGGAATGTGAGCTTAGTGTGATGGAAGCCACAGGACAGCGGTGCCACAGGTTAGCGTCTACCACTTAGCTCCTCTATGTCTTTGTGCCAGTGAGAGTGAGGGATGCAAGAGAGAGGGTTAGACTGGAGTCACGGTTACCAACCTTACTCTTCTTCATGGCTTGATTTTTTTTGAAATATATTACCTTAGGAACAATGTGCATTCAGTAATTTAAAAAGAAACAAATTATCAGTGTATGCCACAACATGGATAAATCTCAGAAACATTATGTTGAATGAAATAAGCCTTACCCAGCTGGTGTGGTGACTCACGCCTGTAACCCCAGTACTTTGGGAGAGTGAGGCAGGCAGATCACTTGAGGTCAGGAGTTCGAGACCAGCCTGGCCAACATAGAGAAACCCTGTCTACCAAAAATATAAAAAATTAGCTGGCATGGTGGCATGCACCTGTAATCCTAGCTAATCGAGAGACTGAGACAGGAGAATCGCTTGAAAACGGGAGGCGGAGGTTGCAGTGAACCAAGGTCTTGCCATTGCCCTCCATCCTGGACAACAGAGCTAGACTCCGTCTCAAAAAAAACCCATAAAATAAAATAAGATAGATTAATGAATGGAGAGATGGCTTAGTGGTTATAATTGTAGAATCCAGGTGGTGGGTACTTGAGTATTCATTGTACAGTTCTTTCAACTTTCCTGTATATTTGATAATTTTCTTAGTATCATAATTCATAAAATGTTAGGAAAATTACATTTATTTAAAGAATGACCATCATGGCTTTATCATGGGCAAGTAAATACTTTAAAAAAGATTGATCTACCTGGAGCTATCTTCCCAGAAATAGAAGAAAAAATATTGAAAACAGCTTTTGAAATGAAGTACTGATACATGCTCCAACATGGAAGAACCTTGGAAACTCTACACTAGGTGAAAGAAGCCAGTCACAAAAGACCACGTATGTGATCCTGTTTATGTGAAAGGTTTAGAGTAGCAAACTCATAGAAACAGAAAGCAGGGTAGTGGCTGCCAAGGGCTAGGGGAAGGGAAAATGGATAGTCACTGCTAACAGGTTTTTTTTCCCCTTTGAGGCTGTGATGAAAATGTTCTAAAATTAGGGTGATGATAGTTACACAACTCTGAATATGCTGAAAACCACTGAACGCTTTTAAAGGGTCACTTTGATGGTATGCAAGTTATGTCTCAATAAGCTGTTATTATTTCAAAAATATTGAAAACAGTTTTGATTTTCAGCATTATCTTTAGCAATCTGACTTGGGAAGTGCAAGATCAAATGATCTTAGAGATCCTAACATGTCAGTGTCTAGAAATTCCATGATTCTGTATCTTTACTGTATATCGTAAGTGGAAGAATGTTTGGGAAAGTGACTTCCTTCGAGCATTCCTTCTAGACTGAAAATGACTTGGGAATTGGTTTCTTCACTTGCACAGAGCTTGCCAAATCACCCTCTGTAAAGTTAGTTTGTTAAGACCTTTATGGCCAGGTGCATTGGCTCAGGCCTGTAGTCCCAGCACTTTGGTTGGCTAAGGCTAATGCATCACTTGAGCTCAGGAGTTCGAGAGCCTTGGCAACATGGCAAAACCTTGTCTCTATTAAATAAAAAAAATAAAATAAATTAAAAAGACCATTTTTTCTCTTAACATTGTTTATCTGGGTCAAGGGTCACAAACTTAAATGCTCACAAGGGTCAAGAAATAGGATATCTGTAAGGCTAAAAAGACCTTTTCTATCATTTATTTTCCTCCTTTTAATAAAGTCATGGTCATGGAGAAATCTTTCTTTTTTGGGAACACTGTAAGCATGAACTGCAGTTGACTTGGTCTCAATGGCAGGCAGTAAGGAGTAGTGGAGACTGTGGCCAACCACAGAGTATTTGCTGAAAGGGCAGCCATCACTCAACTTCGGGTGATTCTTGCCATTTGGGAATGTGAGCTTAGTGTGATGAGATCTGACGTATTTGAAAAACCGGAGGAAATCTAGATTTAAGATTTAAATTCAGCTATTAGGTATTCTGGGGATGTGAGTTTAATCTAGATTGAATCTGGTTTAGAAGTGAGTCTTGGCCTAAGAGATAAAGGTGGTGTTTGTCACAGATCGGCTCTGGCACAAGAAATAATATATTTTTTCTTTCTCTTTTTTATCTTTTTTTCTTTGAGACAGGATCTCTTTCTGTCATCCACACTGGAGTACAGTAGCACAATCTCAGCTCATTGCAACCTCCACATTCCAGGCTCAGACTACCCTCCTGCCTCAATCTCTCCAAGTAGCTGGTGTGTTTGCAGTGTGTGTGATGTGTGGTGGGTGTTGTGTGTGTGCGTTGGTGTATGTGTGCTTGCGGTGTATGGTGTATATGTTGGTGTATGTGGTGTGTTGGTGTGTGGGGGGTGTATGGGTGTGTGTTTGCAATGTCTATGGTGTGGTGTATGGTATGTGATGTGTGTGGTGGCATGTGATGTGTTGGTGTAGTGTGTTGGTGTGTGTGGATTATGTGTGGATGTGTGTTTGCAGTGTCTGGTGTGTGTAGTGTGTTGGTACGTGTGTGGGGTGCGTGGGTGTGTGTTTGTGGTATCTGTGTGGTGTGTTGGTCCCTGTGTTGGTATATGTATGGAGTGTTTGTGGATGTGTGTATGTTTGCAGTGTCTGTGTGGTGTGGGTGTGTATCATGTATGGTGTGTTGGTATGTGTGTGGAGTATGTGTGTGTGTATATGCGGTGTCTGTGTGTGGTGTGTGTAGTGTGTTATGTTTGTGGGTGTGTGTGTTTGCAGTATCTGTGTGGTATGGTGTTGATGTGTCGTGTGTGTGGTGTGTTGGTATGTGTGTGGGTGTGTGTTTGCAGTGTCTGGTGTGTGTAGTGTGTTGGTATGTGTATGGGCTGTGGGTGTGTTTGTGGTATCTGTGTGGTGTGGTGTTGGTGTGTTGTGTGTGTGGTATGTTGTTATGTGTTGAGTATGTGTGTTTGTGTGTGTGTGTTTGGTGTCTGTGTGTGGAGTGCTGTTGTGTGTGGTGTGTTGGTGTGTGTATTGGTGTGTATGTTTGTGGGGTCTGTGTGTGGTGTGGTGTTGGTGTGTTGTGTGTGTTGTGTTGTGTGTGTGTGGAGTGTGTGGGTGTAGGTATGTTTGTGGTGCACACTCATACACACGTAGTGCTTGTGCAGCCGCTTTGCACAGGTTCCTTAGGATTCCTGGCTATGGCTTTTGGATCTGATTTAGAAAGGTGTTGGCAAGTAGCTTTATGGTTCTTAAGTGCCTTCGCAGGGACCTCTAAACCAGATTCAAGGAGCATTTGTATTTATCCCAATGCAGTGCTTCCTCTGCGGAGACGTGTTTGCTGAAAAGTTGGGGAATTCTTAGAAGCTTAGGACCTTACTTTTTGAAATTTGTCCACATCTTTCAGGCCTCCTTCCAGATTTTACTCATTGTTATTTCTCTATGTTCATAGTATAGATTTTTTTTTTGCATTTTAAAATTAAAATTAACCTTTTCAAGTTGCATTTTAATTATCACAGAAAAATCAGAAATATAGGTAAAGCTAAAAGAAAAAAATAAAAACTACAGCATCCAGAGATAACCTGTCAATTCTCTAGTGTTTATCCTTATAGACCTTATTTTTTCTTTAATGTTTTGCATGGTGAGTGTGTATATTTTTTCCTTATTATTATTTTTTAATCATTTGAGTTAACAGTTTTTTTAATGATGTAATCGATGTACATTTGATTTTAAGACACTCTTTACATTAGGTAACCACAAAGCAGATTTACATACAATCATCATTTGCAGAAAAAAAAAGTTTCTTTCATCATAAAAAAAATAAAGAGTGCAGTACTTTTAGAAGGTAAAGCTAATAAGTTTACAGAAGTACAAAACAACCAAACACTTTAAGCAAAAACTCTTTGTTTTTAAGAAAAAGGTGCCGGGCGCGGTGGCGCGTGCCTGTAGTCCCAGCTATTCGGGAGGCTGAGGCTGGAGGATCTCTTGAGTCCAGGAGTTCTGGGCTGTAGTGCGCTATGCTGATCGGGTGTCTGCACTAAGTTCGGCATCAATATGGTGACCTCCCAGGAGTGGGGGACCACCAGGTTGCCTAAGGAGGGGTGAACCGGCCCAGGTCGGAAACGGAGCAGGTCAAAACTCCCGTGCTGATCAGTAGTGGGATTGCGCCTGTGAA